>WAAF01006226.1:11921-78369 GCA_013400475.1 Tricholaema leucomelas | reverse complement strand
CAATATATATATATATATATAGCAATATATATATACAGCAATAGAACAAGGGGACAAAGGCTCAAGTTGTGCCAGGGGAGGTCTAGGCTGGATGTTAGGAGGAAGTTGTTGCCAGAGAGAGTGATTGGCATTGGAATGGGCTGCCCAGGGAGGTGGTGGCCTCGCTATCCCTGAAGACTGGATGAGGCACTTAGTGCCATGGTCTAGTTGATTGTCTAGGGCTGGGTGCTAGATTGGACTGGATGATCTTGGAGGTCTCTTACAACCTGGTTGATTCTATGATTCAATGATAATATGCATATCAGTATAGAAGCATCTCTATATCTAAATGTAATTAGTTGGCAAAAGAAAGCCTTGGTATGTCATCAGGAGTCATGCACAGTAAATACCACCCTCATGTACCCAAAGCCTGTCCCTAAACCAGATGTTATTGTGCTCAAGTTGTGTGCAGGTAAAATATACTTAAAAGGATGTTTCATCCACAATATGCTAATGTTTAGACTTCTAGAATCACAATTTTGGATATCACAGTCCCACACAGCTTACTTTGTAGTAATGGATATATAGAGGAAAAGTACAGCAGCTAGAAAGATTGAACATACATTTTCATGTGGCTCTAAGTTCATAGCCAAATCAAGAGATTTTACTCTAAGCAAAATGTGTCACCTGTTCTTCTTCCTGCACATCTTTCCAGTGTTAATGTTGAAAAACTGATTGTGCTAGGAAGTATACTACTGAAATAGCTTTCTGTCTCCAGCAGCTGTGTATGTTTGCTGTCAGCAAGAGTCTGTTACCAAAATTCTCATCATCTTTCCCTAAAATGGTATCAGCAATGAGCATATTTATTAGAGCTAGCATCCCTTCCCAGCCATCAGGGAAGACCAGGGCCTTAGATAATTCAAAATGCCAATGAGGATGTGATTTTTTAATCTCTTATGCAGACTTTGCAAGAGATTTTCTTGCTTTACCTCTTTCAGGGTGAAGGAATTTTCATGTTTTTCATTTAGGATTAAACCTGAAGCAACCACCAGAGGCTCTGCACAAGACAGATTGTAGCTGCCAGCCTCCTTGCTGGACACGGGATGCTAAGAGCACTCAGTATCTGTGCTGAGCTCTCTGCAATCCACTTCTCCACGGAGTGGTTCTCCATCAGCATCCAGAACTTCACTTCTCCTGGTTTGTTCCAATATAAATTTGGCAGGCTACAAAACATCTACTTGCTGAAGTTTTTCCAATGGTTTGATTTTGGGTGGTGAACAGGAAGAAAATACAACCAAGAAGACTGATCTATGAACCTCTTGTGAGGTTTCTTGGTGTGTGTATTTTTTGTTTTCATTTGTTCTATTTTGTTTTGTGTGTGTGTGTCTGTGCATTGGTTTGGTTTGTTTCTCTTAAAGTATCATTCCAGCTGTAGGCCATGCTTAGATTCTGTTGTGGATCACCTCCCACCTTTCTAGCTTTTGTAAAACAAGAAGTGTCATGGCCAGGCAAACAAGATAAATCACTATAAGTAACAGATAAATAAATACAGGTCAGAGAGGTTCATTCTATGCCACTTCAGGCAAACCCTGATTGATTGCAAGTTTCTGGGAAAAGTAACTTGCATCCTTATTTGTCTATAAAGTGCCTAGTACACATCAGTGCTTTTTATGGAAAACAGATACTAATAAGAAGACAAAATATTAATAGTAGTCCTCAGGATATCTGTGAAACGAGCAGATAGTTGCTTTTGGGTGATGGAAAGCAAGTGACAATGGAGGGAGTGAACATGGTCTGGGGAGAAAGCCTTGGAAGCATTTTCTGCAGAAGCTGTCTCATTTACTTTCTTCCCTTTTTATTACAGTACTGTTACTAAAAATGTTGCTTAGACCAACCACAGAGCTAGCAGTCTGCTGCCCTACACAAAGTGGTAGGAAATACTCTTCACAAAAATAATCAATCAAACCCTGCCTGTGTCATTTGCTTTATTTGTTTCTTCCCATGACTTCACGGAGCAAACCAGTGGCTATTTTTCCATCACGCTGACTTGCACGCAGTGAACAGCTGATTACTCACTGTCATCCACGTAAACCTTTGATGTGCAAAGCAAAGAATGCCCCTGTTTACTTCTGAAGCTGAAGCAAAGAGTGCCCCTGTTTACTTCTGAAGTTAAATCCCAGCATCCAACAGAATTTTGAACCTGATTTTTTTCTTTCATCCTCCCAACACTAAATATTAAAGAGAGATCTGCCTTAATTCGAGCCAAGTTCTGATCCTTAAAGCTTTATGGTGCTGCCTGTGTTTACACGAGCAGACTATTTTCCTCCAAGCTAGTTCACATCATGCACATTCCTCTCAAACTCTCTTCTGAATCCTGAATGTTAATGTCCCTTCCTCCCCGCCCCGGGCCCCGGCTCACCAGGCAATCAGGCTGTGCAGTCTGGATGCTGCACAACAGTTTTCATCCAAAGGTTCATATTATTCCCTTAAGTCCAGCCTGCACTTTAAAAAATAACATTTAATAAGGTATATAATAAGGTATATAATAAGCTATACTATTTTCTGTATTCAGATAATAGATCCCATTAGTTCCACCTGCTTTTACTTGATACTTTCACAGAAGCTAATTTGTGCATTCAGTAACCCCATTAGCCTCTGAACGCGTCTGAGGTGCTTGCCAACACGAAACGAGGGCTCTGGGCAGGGATGTAATCCGGTCCATTGTGCAACTTTCAACCAGTTTCAACCCTGCAGTAGCATGGTGGGGGTGGTGATGGTTTTCTTTTTTTCTTTTTGTCACATGCCTTTCACTTCCATAAATAGCAAGGAAAAACTGCTCACCCACAGCCAGCCATTCATCCACAGCCACGACTTAAGAGTCATCCAGAAGAGGAAACAGTAGAAACTGTAGTCATCTATAGCTGTGGCACTGAGAGGAAGGCAACGTTTGGAAGTTCTTGGGTTTAAAACACTTGGCTCCAACCCGGGGAACAAAAAGCTTGTTTAATTATATAATCAAGCTGCTTTAGCTGAGCAAAGCTTTCTTAGTGCACAGAGCGAGGCAGAAGCCCGACAGGAAAGACATGCTGAGACTTTGGACTCGGACTTTTCAAGCCTTATAAAGGAGAGTCCTGGGGTACAAACACCACCCCACAGGCACCGGCTTAAGCTGGCCTCTTCCACCTCAGGCTCTTTTAGGCTGTCTCAGTTAAAGCAGATAATTTGTTGGAACTGACCCTCCTCCAGAAGGAGCTGGTGTTTTTCAACAGAAGAAATGCCATGGAGAAAAATTCCCAGTAAATTCAATTCGTTGGTATTTTCTATCTGCTGTCAAAACCTTGTATCTCCCCTCAACCTCAGCTGAGCAGTTCTGTGCAGTCAGAGAAGAAAAGCCAGCCTTACACAATGCAGAAATCTCCCAGCCAAATGGTTGGGGCTGAGCAGAAGCATCTTTTTCAAATGGAGAAAACCAGGCATTTATGCCTCTGCAAAACCAAGACAGTAACTCACTGAGAACAGGCTCAAAGAAGCAAAAGAAACTCGACCTCTTTTAGAATCAGAGCAGACAGAAAAATAGAGAGCATGTTTTAGAAGTTGCCTAATTGGAGACTTAAACCAAATCAAGCCATACATATTCTTCTGAGGGAATTTTGATGTGCTGCTAGGTGCACATAACTCTGAGCAGTCAGGGGAACTGGATATTGCAAACTGGTTCAAAATGAACGATACTGTCTCTACGCAGGTACATGGAGAAGACACTGTCTGGTGGGTCCTCTTGCCATTGCAGCAAGTACAGTGTGTGCTCCTTAACCACAGACCTAACTCATTCTCTACCAGAGGGATAGAGGTAAAACCAAGCAGTTTCTCAGGGATCTCTGCTCGAAGAGGACAAGGTAAGAGATTCCCTCTACTCTGCCCCATCTAGTTAGAGTGAAGAGTGATTTGCCACTTTCAAAGCTGGTATTCTCAGGTGCTAAAAGACAGCAGCAATTGCTCTCCTTCTTTCAGTCCACCTGAAAAGGCAGAAGGCTGGGAAGCTACATGTCACTCAAGAGCACGTGGAACCTCTTTTTTCTCTCTTCCACACAAAAACTCCAACCACTTTCTGGAGAGGTAACAGTCACCCACCTCACAGTTTAAAATGAGCACAGCTCAAACACTGTGGGTAAGATGCTCAACTCACTCACAGCTACATTTCCCAGCAGCTGTCAAAGTGTGGAAACTGCTACACCTGTGGCTCTCAGGGAAAGGCACAGTTTGGATAGTTAGTGAGTTTTAACATCGCCTCAAACCTGTCGGTGGGATACAGTAAGTTGGTAAGTTGCAAGGTTCCTAGCTCTCTGCAGAACACCTACAAGCACTCTGTATGGCAGTGCTGGAAACCGGCAGAGCCTCTGCAAGCAGGCATTTTGCAGTAGAGGCATGTTTACAAACAGGGCAGAGAGCCAGAAGTCTAGGTGGCCTTACCGCTTCATTTACACTTACAGGGAGGTAAAAACCACATCTACAAACTGTACCTATAGAGCTTCACAGGATATAATGAAAAATGAAAAGTAACATCAGCCTCAAATTAGCCTGGCTGCAGACAGAGACGTAACTGCAACCTATAGCAATCTATCTTGCCACTTGCCCTGACTGTCTTTTGAACCAGCTGAAGCTGATGGAGCAACAGATGTCTTGAGTTGCACAAAATTTGGCAGCTGAACCAAAGCAAGAGATGCAGCCTGCAGTCTGAGCTCCTGTGCTCCTCCTTGGCTGTCCCAGCAGCAATGCCTTCTGCCTCTGCACGTAGCAAAGAGGAAACATTGAAGGGAAAAGAGGGCAGGAGAGGGAAGTTGGGGGGGCAAAGGACGAATGGGTGAAAAGTCTAGAGGGATATCTGGGCTCACAGAAGCGGCAGTAAGGTGTGCAGAAAGAGCACAAGAGAAGAGGAAATCAGGCATCACCAGTTGCAGTGCTCACGGGGAAGAAAGCCCCATGTAACTAGCTCCGAGTGGTCAGTGTCAGCTAGAAGTGTTGCAAAGTTTTATTGCAAAGTTTCATGTTTTTAATGTATTACTATATTTTAGTGCTTAAAATTTCAAGGCATTGCATATCTTTGCTATGGGACTTCCTTTAACCCCTTTGCTGCTGGTCCTTCTTGCATCTTCTGTGCTGCGGCAGAACGTGACCGTTTTCCTTTGCCGTGCCGGTGCTCCATAGGCAGAAACCAGGGTATCTGTGTTGGGGTTTCTGAAGCATAAAGTGGGAAAAAGCCAAAAGAAAGACTTTTTCTTGTCCTGGGAAGGCAAGAGGGGAAATAATGAAGAAAAATAAAGGTGTTGTAGGGTGGTTTTTAGGATGACAGATCAAATAAAAGTCAAAAAGCGACTGCAGGAAATCCACAAGCGGGAGTGCATCACACCGCAGATGAGTCTGATGGTTTCTCAAGTGAGATTTTTCACTTACAAGGTCCCTCTTTATAAATATTAAAGAGTGTTAAGGCAAAATCCTTACTGGGCAATGCTTCTGAGTGACAATTATTTTATTCAGCAATCGAATTTGCAACCTTTGCTGCACTTTCTCACAGCTGACTGGTGCAAAAGCTGTCTTCAGAGTTGCTTTCTCAAAGCAATTTGAGAACTCCCAGTGAAGGACCCTGCTGGTGAGACCCAAAATATTTGGGCTCAACTTGTTTGCTTGCTGCCAGTGAAGGAGGAAGGCTGAGCTAAAACACAAACCAGCCTTTGATTCCAGTCATGCCAATCTTTTCAGCTCCCACAGAACTGGTGTGCTTATTTTTTATTTTTCATGGAGCAGCTCTGATTTGCCTTTTTCCTGCCTGGCTCCCTGCAGTCACCAGTCCTCCTCCTCTTCTTCTTCCAAAAAATCCTGCAAATAGGGGAGCAAGGAGGCAGCCAGGCATGGCTCTCCTGCTTTAAAGAGGGAGACACATTAATGTACTGGTGTAAAGAGCCTTTCATACAGCTTCCCTAGGCATCCTTCTCTCCAGATTCTGAGAGCCTCTATTTCTACTTTGATGTCTGAAAGAAGGTAGCACAGGCTGAGCAACCTTGGAGAGGCTGTTCTGATGTCACTCTGATTAATCATGCTATGGCCAGCATGGAGTGGTGTTCATAGTTCTCTTTTAGTAACAAGGGAGAATCTGAAATTACAATACACCTGAAATAGAAATATTAATGTACTTCCCAAAACTTTGTACAATCAGCCTGGATGACCTTGCTGGGGAAGTTAAAAACCAGGTCAATGATGACTCTTTGTGTGCATGAACACACATTAAAAAATATGGGAAAAAAAACCCATATTAACTTTGTTTTTTCTTCTATAAAAAAAGAGAAATGTTATTGACATAATTCATTAAAACTTAATGTAAGGGAAAATAAAAAACCCAAAATGTGCCAATATACCACAAAAATGATGCCTGTGTTTGGCAGAGAGTTATCACATCAGCCACAGGCTGATGCAAGCTGTTGGAGACCAGGCAATTTCCACATTCACTTATCAGCAATATTCAATAGTCACATAATAGCTGTGTTATACATCTGGGGCTAAAAACTAAATTAGTTTCAGTTCTTCAGAACCTTGTTCCTTTAAATAATGTTAAGCAGAACACTTATGATCATGCCTGGCTATTTTAAAAGGGCTGTTCCTGAAAAGAAACACTACAGCTTGGTATTACACACTGGATGCAACCCTTTAGTAGATGTTATGTGCACATCTTTAAGACATGACCATTTTGTTATGAATTTAGAAGACACTTTTCCACCTGTTGCTGTGCCTTCAATGCCAGTTAAGGCTAAAGGCAGATAAAAAGGTAACTTAAATAATGGTAAGCAGAACATTTATTATCATGCCTGGGCTATTTTAAAAGGGATGTTCCCGAAAAGAAACACTGCAGCTTGGTATTACACACTGGATGCAACCCTTTAGTAGATGTTATGTGCACATCTTTAAGACATGACCATTTTGTTATGAATTTAGAAGACACTTTTCCACCTGTTGCTGTGCCTTCAATGCCAGTTAAGACTAAGGGCAGATAAAAAGGGCAATTTCTGTGAAACTCTCAGTAACTCACAGCTTTGTTCATTGATTGTTTAGAAATGTGTGCTTAAATGAGAAGGCAATGGAACTAAGATCTGCCAATGGACAGATCTCTATTTCATATTTTGATTGTTTACTTCTATCTTCTGTCACTCTTCAAGTGCCATCACAGCATCTGCATTTTCAGAAAGTCAGTGACATAAACTTGAAATAGGGAAAAGAATTGATCCCTGAAGTGGGACACATAACTTTCTTATACAGACCATATGGTCAGATTTGGCGAATTGTTCCTGGATTGGAGGTGTCTGCTTCAGAAGATGTGGGAGTTAACAATGTTAATGGTTTTTATTTTGGTTAGAGGCTGTATTTTAAAACCTTTCTGGCTTGGAGAGTTTCCTTTGCCAGAACAAGTTCCCTGGACGCCTTTATTACACCATCGAAACTTCTCAAGCTTGATTTTGAGAGATATAGTAAAGCTCTGTAAAAGACAAAAAAAAAAGGTAAGACTGAATGGAAGGGCCCAAAGCTAAGGAAGGTAAAGACTGAAGCACCATTACTGGAGATATACCCATGAGGGGTTAGCAAAGTCATAGGCGAGAAAGCTGCAAAGTGTTTAATTAGGAAAAGGACACCCTACTTTAGTAAGCATTTCCTAAGCACACACTGTGAAATCCTGCTCATGAGCTGCAAAGCTGAGGTAGAGGCACCTGATGAAGCAAGGAACTAAGGGCCAAAAGCTGCTACTTTCAAACCTGGGCTGTGCCCCTGTTCAAACTATAAAGACATTTATAAAGGTGTGATTGAGGCAAAATGTTTTGCCTCTGATACTGTGCCACAGGAGAACATTCAAGGGAAAAGGCTGATGATTGAGAACAGTAAGTCATTTTACAATGCTTTTGATGCCATTTCTACTCTTGTTGCTGCCTCTCATGGCTCTGTAATTTCTTCACAGTAACTGTCTTTTTTCACTGTTGCCACTGAGACCAATAAAGCTATGCTAATTGAAGGAAAATCTGCCGGAGGGTCTACCTTTTGGTTTGGGATTTATCTTGCTGCAGCACCTCACCGGCCTTGTCTACCATGCCAAATTAGACCTAGGCTAATGGACACATGCTAGGGTACAACCCTGACCTGCAGTGACAGTTCTACCAACACAAGTGTGCCTCCTTAATATCCCCACACCATAGAATAGAATAGAATCATAGAATCCACCGGGTTGGAAGAGACCTCCAAGCTCATCCAGTCCAACCTAGCACCCAGCCCTGTCCAGTCATCCAGACCATGGCACTAAGAGCCCCATCCAGGCTTTTTTTGAATGGTGACTCCACCACCTCCCTGGGCAGCCCATTCCAAAGGCAACCAGACTCCCTTCCTTCACAAAGTGACTTCAGGGGGCAGTTAAGTACACAAGACACATGGTGGATCAATATTACTATTCCAAATAAACCATCATGAGAACATATTTACTAAACAATTGCCACAGCCATTCCACTGACACAGCGTTCTTGAACAGGACAGATCTGCATTTCTGTTCTAAATTTACTCTTTATGCATCTTTGCCTTCCTGTATGTAAGTCAAAGGATAAAATTATCCCTGTGTAAAGATGTTTGTGCACCAGTAGCAGAGATAAGGACTTAGTGGAAGCCAGGAGAAGGGACTTCACCATTGCTGAGATACAAATGTTAATTCAGCTGCCTACAGAATTTAACCCTAGAGTGGTGAATGGCAGATAGTGAATAATTTCCAGTTCTTTTGGCTAGCAAATGCCAAACACAACAGGTTTTCACTACGCCAGGCAACATGATTGCTGATGGACCAACTGCTCTTGCGCAAAAGCGGTGAGGCAGACAATCAGCTAAACAACTTAGGTTCCAGTTCAACAGAGTACACACTGCTAATGGAAGGAAAACTGAGAGGGACAAAGCAGTGATGTGCTTTTCAGCAGAGAATCATAGAATCATAGAATGTCAGGGGCTGGAAGGGACCTTGAAAGATCATCCAGTCCAACCCCCCTGCCAGAGCAGGATCACCTAGACCAGATCACACAGGAATGCGTTCAGGTGGCTTTTCAGTATCTCCAGAGAGGAAGACTCCACAACTTCCCTGGGCAGCCTGTTCCAGAGAAAAGGGCATCCTCTGATGCACTACATGACAACTATTTTCATTAGGTTCTGTGCAAGCAAGCCAAAAAGGGAAGGAAAAAAACCAGGCATGGCACTGAAAATAAAGCTGATAGTTTGAGGCTCATTACAGCGTGTTTGGCCTGCATCTGTGTGTGGGCTGAGGCTCCTCTCTGATAGGTTTCTTGCTTTTAAAATACACCACAAACACACACACACGCCAACCAAGAGGCACAGATCTGTCAGGCAGACTAATGTCAGCACTTCAGCCTTCTAGCTGTCAGATCTGATTCCAAATAACCTTTTGCCTTCTTGTTCCAGCTACTAAATTACAGATCAAGTGAAAAATTTAATTACACCCCAAAAGGCCACGGAAAGCGTCTTAAAATACAGTGAGCTGTGAACTGAACAACAACAATAACAAAAGATAACCTAGGATTACCTGTGGTGCATAGCTAATCCAAAATGCCTCACAGTCCCAGATGGATTAACATGAACTATACTTGTGCTGATGTGTTGAACAAGTCGTCTGAAATGGCCGTATGAGCTGCCCAGGCTCTACCTGATCAGTACTCTGGCTTGCCACAGCCCCAAGGCACTGGACTGTGTGGATGTACATCACAGTCTCACAGTATTACCGAGGCTGGAAGAGACCTCATAGATCATCCAGTCCAACCTGTTACCACAGAGCTCAAGGCTAGACCATGGCACCAAGTGCCACGTCCAATCCTGCCTTGAACAGCTCCAGGGACGGCGACTCCACCACCTCCCTGGGCAGCCCATTCCAGTGTCCAATGACTCTCTCAGTGAAGAACTTTCTCCTCACCTCAAGCCTAAATTTCCCCCGGCGCAGCCTGAGGCTGTGCCCTCTTGTTCTGGTGCTGGCTGCCTGAGAGAAGAGAGCAACCTCCCCCTGGCCACAACCACCCCTCAGGTAGTTGTAGACAGCAATAAGGTCTGCCCTGAGCCTCCTCTTCTCCAGGCTAAACAATCCCAGCTCCCTCAGCCTCCCCTCGTAGGGCTGTGCTTGAGGCCTTCCACCAGCCTCGTTGCCCTTCTCTGAACACGTTCAAGCATCTCAATGTCCCTTCTAAACTGGGAGGCCCAGAACTGGACACAGTACTCAAGGTGTGGTCCAACCAGTGCAGAGTACAGGGGCAGAATGACCTCCCTGCTCCTGCTGGCCACACCATTCCTGATGCAGGCCAGGATGCCATTGGCTCTCTTGGCCACCTGGGCACACTGCTGGCTCATGTTCAGGCGGGTATCAATCAGCACCCCCAGATCCATCTCTGTCTGGCTGCTCTCCAGCCACTCCAACCCCAGCCTGTATCTCTGCATGGGGTTGTTGCGGCCAAAGTGCAGCCCCCGGCACTTGGACTTATTAAACACACTTATCCACACTTCTAGTTCTAGGCAGCTCTAATGGGACATCTATGTGCCTTGACCCACGGCTATGCAGACTTGTTGTCATTTCAACTGGGGCAGTATTGCACCTTTGTTGCAGAGCAAACACTCTGATCTGCAGATGAAGAAAATGTACTTCCCTGTGGCCAGCAGGGCCAGGGAAGTCCTTCTGCCCCTGTACTCAGCACTGGGTAGGCTACACTTTGAGTACTGTGTTCTGTTTTGGGCCCCTCAACTCATGAAAGATGTTGAGGTGCTTGAATGTGTTCAGAGAAGGGCAGCAAGGCTGGTGAGGGGGTTGGAGCACAGCCCTGTGAGGGGAGGCTGAAGGAGCTGAGGGTGTGCAGCCTGGAGAGAAGAGGCTCAGGAGAGGCCTTATTGCTCTCTACGACTATCTGAAAGGAGGTTGCAGCTGGGTGGGGTAGCTCTCTTCTCCCAGGCACCCAGGGACAGAACACGAGGACACAGACTCACACTGCACCAGGGCAGGTTTAGGCTGGATGTTAGGAAGAAGTTCTTCACAGAAAGAGTGATTGGCATTAGAATGAACTGCCTGGGGAGGTGGTGGAGTCACCGTCCCTGGAGGTGTTTAAAAAGAGGCTGGATGAGGCACTTAGTGCCATGGTTTAGTTAATTAGAAGGTGTTAGGTGATAGGTTGGACTCAATGATCTTGAAGCTCTTTCCCAACCTGATTGATTCTGTGATTCTGTACCCTAACCACTCTACTTGTATTTTCTTCTCTTAATTTGCAGCATAATATTTGATGAGTAGAACAAAGGAAATTACAGAAGGTTTTGCATTTTCTCGTGCACTTCATTGTCTATAGCTGGATGGTACAGAGCTTGTACACTGCTCACACCAAGAACAAAACTTCAGCCACTAAACTGCAAAACTATTAAACAAACCACACATGGAAAAATTCCCTACAAAGCATCATATGGAAGTTATATAAATTCTGCATTGTATGCAGCATCTCCTAAGAAGCAAGTTATATCAGATTGTGACTTGATTTTATTCAATTGAGATTCTGCCAGCCCGCAAAGAAACCACAACCCAGCCTTTTCTCTTAATTCTTAAAGCTTTGAGGTCTACAAGAAACCCAATTACGTGAACAATGTCTTTGAAAAGACACTCTCTTTAGTCCAATCTCTGCTGGCATGCTTCATTTTCAGCCATTCTGGGAGTGCCTTAAGCTTTGTCTGCAAATTCACTTGGCCTGGTATTCAGCAATGCGTTACTGACCAGATGGATTTAGGAACTGCACTGATTGGACTAATCAAGTTAAATGGAGGGGAAGAAGGAAATAAAAGGAAATGATTTTTTTCCTCTACTTCCAAAAAAATTATAAATAAATACAATTGATTTACTTTAAAGAGTTGCCAAGGTGTCTGTGTATACAATCATAGAATCAACCAGGTTGGAAGAGACCTCCAAGATCATCCAGTCCAACCTCTCTTCCAGCCCTATCCTCTCAACTAGACCATGGCACTAAGTGCCTCATCCAGCCTTTTCTTCAACACCCCCAGGGACGGTGACTCCACCACCTCCCCGGGCAGCCCATTCCAATGCCAATCACTCTTTCTGGCAAGAACTTCCTCCTACCTCTGTTGTAAATCACAGCTTTGTGAATGCAGCCCAGCAGCTGCTGGGGATACAGCCACTGCGTAGTGGGCAGCAGATCTCAGTTCACTATCTGAACTACACACTGGTCTACTGTCCTGTCTTGTCCTGAGAGCTGGGAAAATAACAAGCATTAAAAAAAACCCCAACTTCCAGAATTTTGGCGTCAAAAGATACTACTGAAAATCAAAACAGGTATAAATTCAACTCTGTAATATGAACCTGTCCAGATTCTTCTGATGCCAGAGCACAGATGCTCTGGACATGTTTTAGATGTCCTAAGGCAGGCTGTTGGACGTCCAGCTTTTCCCCCACCACATTCTCTGGCATCAGATAATGCAACAGATAGAGCCTGTTTGTTGTGGATGAGGACAGGAAAAAGTAAGGAGAATGGGATCTTCTCTTGAAGAAGACAGGCATGTCTGACTATGGCCAGTGAAAGGCAAGGAAAGGAGGTGTCCTCATAATAATAATAATAGCAATCCATACTCCTCAGCAACAGCATAATGAGCACACCCCAGTTCAGACCTATATATTTATCTTGCTTTTTATATGGCCCAATTTGTAATGGCTTACACAGAAGAACTATAATGAGTTCTGTTGACTGAGAGGTCCACACATGAGTTCCAGCAGAGCAGACTGACAGATGATGGGATTCATCTCAGAAATCTGACTGGTGGTGGCTGTGGGTCAGCAACATACAACTCCTATTAGAAACCTGTGCTAGTGAAGTTTATCTTCACGGTATCTGCAGTTCCTTCAAAGTATCTATCTGTCATCTTAACACACCCAGAATTAAGGATTTCAGAGCAGAGACACTAAACATGTTGTTTTTCAGTAGAGGCTAAGTGCCCTGCCCCAGTGATGGCTGTGACACTGCCTTTTCTGAAGCATGCAACACATGAAAAGACATTTCTGTAACCTAGGCTCATTTATTCTTTCAGCAAAGGAGAAGCAGCAGCACATGGAAAGCTGCAGTGTGGCTCACTTAACAGATGTCATACAGACACAGAATAGAGGCATATTTTCTGCCTTTGAGTTCCGCCACTGGATGCTATTACCTTAAATACCAGCCGTGAAATCAAAAGCTGTGTTTCACACTCACAAAAGGAGAAACATTAGGCTTCCTTTATTTAACTTTAAGAATGCATGAGAGATTGGTTCTGAGAGAGCTGGCAGCTGAGCTGGCCAAGCCGCTCTCCATCATTTTCCAGCAGTCCTGGCTCACCGGAGAGGTCTCAGGAGACTGGAAAGTGGCCAACGTGGTCCCCATCCACAAGAAGGGTCGGATGGAGGAACCTGGGAACTACAGACCTGTCAGCCTGACCTCAGTGTCAGGGAAACTGATGGAGCAGGTTATCTTGGGGGTGATAAGAGCTCCCCTGAGGGATGGCAAAGAGCTCAGGTCCAGCCAGCATGGGTTTAGGAAGGGCAGATCCTGCCTCTCCAACCTGATCTCCTTCTATGATCAGGTGACCCGCTTGGTGGATGTGGGGAGGCCTGTGGATGTGGTCTATCTGGACTTCAGCAAGGCCTTTGACACTGTCCCCCCACAGCAAACTGCTGGCTAAGCTGTCAGCCCACGGCTTGGATGGCAACACTCTGTGCTGGGTGAGGAACTGGCTGGAGGGCCGAGCCCAGAGAGTGGTGGTGAATGGTGCCACATCCAGCTGGCGGCCAGTCACTAGTGGTGTCCCTCAGGGATCAGTGCTGGGCCCCATCCTCTTTAACATCTTCATAGATGATCTGGATGAGGGCATCGAGTCAGTCATCAGCAAGTTTGCAGATGACACCAAGCTGGGGGCAGATGTGGCTGGGTTGGAGGGCAGAAGGGCTCTGCAGCGGGACCTTGACCGCCTGGACAGATGGGCAGAGTCCAATGGGATGGCATTCAATGGCTCCAAGTGCAGGGTGCTGCACTTTGGCCACAACAACCCCATGCAGAGATACAGGCTGGGGTCGGAGTGGCTGGAGAGCAGCCAGACAGAGAGGGATCTGGGGGTGCTGATTGATACCCGCCTGAACATGAGCCAGCAGTGTGCCCAGGTGGCCAAGAGAGCCAATGGCATCCTGGCCTGCATCAGGAATGGTGTGGCCAGCAGGAGCAGGGAGGTCATTCTGCCCCTGTACTCTGCACTGGTTAGACCACACCTTGAGTACTGTGTTCAGTTCTGGGCCCCCCAGTTTAGAAGGGACATTGAGATGCTTGAGCGTGTCCAGAGAAGGGCGACGAGGCTGGTGAGAGGCCTCGAGCACAGCCCTACGAGGAGAGGCTGAGGGAGCTGGGATTGTTTAGCCTGGAGAAGAGGAGGCTCAGGGGTGACCTTATTGCTGTCTACAACTACCTGAGGGGTGGTTGTGGCCAGGGGGAGGTTGCTCTCTTCTCTCAGGTGGCCAGCGCCAGAACGAGAGGACACAGCCTCAGGCTGCGCCGGGGGAAATTTAGGCTTGAGGTGAGGAGAAAGTTCTTCACTGAGAGAGTCATTGGACACTGGAATGGGCTGCCCAGGGAGGTGGTGGAGTCGCCGTCCCTGGAGCTGTTCAAGGCAAGGTTGGACGTGGCACTTGGTGCCATGGTCTAGCCTTGAGCTCTGTGGTAAAGGGTTGGACTTGATGATCATTGAGGTCTCTTCCAACCTTGGTGATACTGTGAGACTGTGATACTGTGATTCCTACATCAGCCTTTCAGACAAAGTAAAGCACATAAATCATTCTGTGTCTCAGTATATTAACCCCTCTCACTATTTACACCATTCCTCTCAGACTGGACCACTGTCATGTACTCCTCCTGTTCCTTACTGCACTGCATTTAATAATCTGTGTATTAATACAGATGTAACTTTGAAGACAAAGAATAAAATTAAGGCTGAAGTAAGCAATGTGTCTTTGTGACAAGGTTATTTTAAGAGCAAGAGGAATCCCTGTTCTGAAAAACAGGCATCAGGTGGTCATGTACTCAAACCTCTAAACTAACGCCACAGGCACAAATGAGTGTCGGCAACATAAGATGCTCTAATAGAGCCACTGGAAACTCTTAAGTAAATATGCCACCTAGTGTTTAATTGGGACAATTTCATTCATAAACCATCCTGATCGATTCCTTCCAAGCTATTCTCTGCAAAATCTAGGTAGTGTAGAGTATGGCTGAGGTGTCTGGAGACTCCTCGTCCACCTTTGCCCCCTTCCTCTCCCAAAAAGTCACCCTACAGCTTTGTCATTGAAGAATTCTCTTCCTCCACAGGGACTGTTTAGCTCATTAGGGACACTGCCAAATGGGCAAACTACACTCCCAGCCCATCTTTCTCATTTGAGGAACTCACATCTCAGACTACTGTGGGCAATCCAGAAGGCACCAAGAACTGGTCCTGGTGGATCACGCCCACTGATCCCAAACAAACATCCCAAATGGATTTCAGAGAAGCTGACTTGTACCACCAGCCAAACAGCATGTGGTCCAGCACATGGCCAGGAGTGAAGGAAGCAGGGCTTTCCACATCTTCCTGCCTACAGCAGCTGGGCATGAACATTTTGAGAAGCAGAAATACTACTCCTGGCTTACAAATTACCACAGCAAGAGGCACTGTTTAGATGGATGGATGGATGAACCAATAGAAAGTCAGAGAAAGAGGCTCTGGAAATACAACAACAACTATTTCACTTGACAAGCAGCAAAGACATAATCCCTCCTGAGGCTATGGCAGCGTTCTCCTTCCTTGCCTCTAGCCCCTGGTTAATAGTGGCACATCTGACTTAAATGCAAACTTTCTCACTCCTGGTGGAAGAGATACTGCAGATACATATATGGCTTGGCCCCTTTTCCTGATCTTAAATTATCTTCTTAGATTTTCTAATTGGGATTTTCTTGATGTTTCTGGCATGGACACTCATTATATTGCCAAGGATTAAATTCCTATGCTGAGTCAATCATAGCACAAACCATTCTGAATGTTTGGTAATGTCTTGTTTGCACTTTCTCCAGATCTCTAAGAATCTTAAATGAAACTTCTCCCCCTGCAGTACTTCATCAGCTACCCTTCCTCAGATTATTCAGCTGCTGCCTATCTTTGCTTGAAATTCCCCTAGTTACTTTTGGTCCACGTGCCCATGTTCATGTGCCAACCAACTGCAAGTAATGTCAAGAATATGATTTCATGAGATATTGTACTGCTTAGCTAAAAATCCATTTACTCTGCATCTGCTGCATTCTCCTCATTCAGTACTTTTGTCAGTCTTTCAAAAAGGCAATCAAGTCTAACTGGCAGTATTCATTCTACATAACCCACACCGAGGCTATGCACAGTCCCACTCCTCTCCGGGGCTGAGAATACATTACAAGAATGAGTCCATTCTTACCCTTGTACATTTCACACCATAATGTCCTCCTCTCCAAATATTAGCAGTTATAAAAAGCACCAGTTCCTAACCTTTGCAGCCAAGCCTCAGCTGAGAATGCTGTCCACAGCATGCGCTTCAGAGTTGCCAGGACTAGCTGTAATCCTGCCCAGGCTTCTGCCTTCTTCTGTCAGCTCCAGTGAGCTCTGCTAGCCCTGTAGATGAGAAAGCAGCTGACTGATAGCTGCTGACCCAGCCCACAGGTGACCATGCCTCACCTTGCACTATTCAAGCTGCATGTTGAGGGTGAACGCTGCTGAGCTGGCTCCTTATGGTGACAACCTGGATCAAATAGACCATTTGAGCTCCATATCTGACTTCACTTGAGTACTCACATGCCTCAAAGGTGAGACCTTCTGCACCTTGAGCATGGAAAAAGTGGATATGGCATACATGTTTTATACTCAGGAAGGAAAATATCTAGAGTATGATGGCACAAATGCCAGTGAGCATGGAAAGACAGCCAGGACATTCCTTAGCTAAAGGTCTGCAGAGCATGCAGGATATAGAAAAGGAAACACTTAGTCTATCTTGGCTAGCCTTAAACATTTCATGGAAGACATGGACAGAAGGATCATAGCTGCAGTTAATTTCTCACTAGTGAAGTTACAACTCAGAATCGAATCATAGGATGGTTGGATGGGACCTTAAAGATCATATAATTCAACCCCCCTGCCACAGGCAGGGACAGTCTTCCACTAGATCAGGGTGCTCAAAGGCCTGTCCAACATAGCTTTGAACACTTCCAGTGAGGAGGCATCTCTGGGCTTTGTGTTCCAATGCTGCACCACCATCGTTGTAAAGAATTTTTCCTAATATCTGATCTAAATTTGCCCTCTTTTGGTTTAAAATCATTATGTCTGTCTTATCACTACAGTTCCTGATAAAGAGTCTCTCCTCATCTTTCCTGTAGGACTCCTTTAAGTAGTGGAAAGCTGCTATAAGGTCTCATCAGAGCCTTCTTGTCTCTAGTGTGGAACGTACTCTTCTCCCATGCTCCTTAGCTACATTGTTAGGATGTCTTCATCTAGGCAGGATGATTCAGAGTCTCAATAATTATTTCTTTCCAGACACAGAAAACCATGGAGAAATAGGAATAGAAGGTACTTTAGGTTTTTTTTTCTCCAGCCTGCCTCCAGGTATCAGTGCCACCCATACCTTTTCTCCCAGATGTTTTCCAACATGTTTCTGTGACCTACGATGAGGCAGATTTCACCATTCTCTCAGGCACTCCAACCCTGTGTTTCACTGTTCTTGCTTTACTTAATCCCTGCAATGCTCATGACTGTGGATTCAGCCTTATCATCTCTTGTCACATCCAGCATGACCACAAAGGACAGGTTATATTTTTCCTAGTCAGCAAAGTTCTAGTGGGAGGTGTCCCTGTCTATGGTGAGGAGTTGGAACTGGATGATCTTTGAGGTTCTTTCCAAGCTAAACCATTCTGTGAAAGGTATGATCTCAACAAATACATCACTGAATCCATTTATTTTCTAAGCAAAATCTAAAGGATAAATATTAGTCACTATTTAAACATAGAATCATAGAATCAACCAGGTTGTAAGAGACCTCCAAGGTCATCCAGTCCAACCTAGCACCCAGCCCTAGCCAATCAACCAGACCATTTTCCTTTTGACAGTAATTCCAAGTCTTTCACTAACAGAAATTATTCTCTTATTCCTAAGAAGTGGAACATTATCTTCCAAGATCAAAACATGGCAGTTTAGAGGTGCCTATTCCTATCTCTAGTCAAGATAACCAAACACAGATTTTTCCTTTAAAAATGGCATTCCAGTTTCTAGTGACAATTGAAATGAAATGTTTACGCTGAAGGCTCCATCCCAATCCCTATGGCAGTTTATTTGTACTAATTTAATACAATCAAGCTATGTAAAGAGTATAAAATCCAAGGGGAAAAAAATATAAGGCTTTTATTTTTAATAAATCAAACTAAGCATGGTTATTATGCAACAAACATTTAGCTTTATTAGAATTATTAATATGCTCATAACAGGAAATTACCCAAGAGGCAAAGATTAATTTCTGTATTCAGCAAAGCCTAGCTGCAGATGCAGTCTTGTACTTGAAGAGCCAAGGAGTGTTTGCCTTTGGACTACTATGAGCATTTCTGGTGTATTTACTCACTTTTAGCACTAATGTGACATTCTCATTTGAGAACATTTCAATCTGCAGTTTTGGCATTCAGGTGCAGAGTTTATACATTGCTTACAGTTGGCAACCTTTCTAAAGCACTGGATTGGGAAACACTTTGGTGGTAATGAATTTCATATTCACCTTTGCTCCATATGCTTAGCAGTGCCCTAAATTGCTCCCAGAACCAGTGAAATCTGTGGGGATCCTCCCATTAATTTTAGTACCATTTGGATCGGATCATAGAATCGTAGAATTGTTTTGGTTGGAACAGATCTTTAAGATCATCAACCTAACACAACCATGGTCATTAAACCATGTCCCACAGTGCCATGTCCACATGCCTCTTCAACACCTCCAGGGAGAGTGACTCTACCACTTCTCTGGGCAGCCCATTCCAACACCTGAACACTCTTTCCCTAGTGAAATTTTTCCTAATATCTAATCTAAGCCTCCCCAGAACTGTTTCAGGCCATTTCCTCCCATCCTATCACCTGATACTAGAGGGAAGAGACCAACCCCCATCACATCATACCTCTTGCATCACGTCATCTCTGTAGAACAGTCTTGTCTCCAACTTACAAGCTCTCTTCAGGCATAATCACATCACTATTTTTGCTTAAGGCAAAATACATGAATCCTAAGCTGATGGTGATAACACAAACCAGAAACCTAGAGAGCTCAGGGAAGCAATGCAAGCAAATACTTTGCAATGCAACCTCTCTTTCTCTTGATTCCTTCAATTTGTGTTACTGTTAAAATTAATCCACATTATCCCTCTCCAAAACCCCTTGCCTAATCAGGCAAAACATTAGGTATTAGTTAGCAATGCCACAGTCACTCCTGTGCTGCAGGATGCCACAAAGCAGCATCCCTTTTCTTGTGCATAAATACAGACAGCCAGAAGGAAGGAATTGAAAAAAGAAAAGGGATAATTTCCATGGTTTTACTTTGGTGGTTTTGTTATTTTTATTTCTTATAGATTGCCTATTTTATATTTATGATGCCTTAAACAACAAAAGATGCTGTAAGGAGTCAGAGCTGGAAAATACATAAGAATGACAACACTGGAAGGCAAAAGAACATTTTCAGTAAGATGGCATTTGTCACTCAAAGCATAAAACTGCTAAAAATACATATACTGGTAGATCCACTGTATTCATACAAACTCCTGGCTGGGGTACAATGCCAGAGAGTACTCTGGATAAAATCACTACTGAACTGCTAGCAGTTATTTAAAGAAGACAACTGGATACGTAGTTAAGTACTCAGGTTAAAGCATGCTACAATTAAGCACACACATGATAACCTGTGTGTAGAATACTGCTCTTGCAGGATAATCCTGAGTGAGCAAGGAGAGGAATTAATTACTCCCAAAGTAATTTTTATGTGTAAGTTTGCTGCTTCTAGCAGCACCTTTTATCACTGCATGTGTTAATGAAATCTGCAGATAAAGGCTACTTCCACGTGCAGGCTTTATGTTGCTGCTTCTCAGTGTGGTGTCTGCCAAGGGAGAAGTCTCTTATGAATTCTGTGGCTGTGCATATAGCAGTAAGACTGTTACCCCTAATAAAAGCAAGTGGTGGGGTTTTAATATCCCTGCAGAACAAGGCATTTAAATTTGTTCTGACCAAGCATGTTGCAAAAAGACAGGGAGTTGAATGCAAGGTAAAAGACACCATGTCAAATTGTGAGTACAGTTACAGCCCAGAGTCTGCAGGAACAGATGCTTCTGCTCACTATCTTCTTAACCCCATGATCTACTGCTGGGACAGCTCAGTACCCTGCAGCTCTCATGTGGAAGGAAGTGCTCAACATCTGGGTAGACATCTCAGCAGAGAGTTAAACACTAGTTGGCAACGTGTAATAGGATCATTAGAGGTTTAGAGGAACTGCAGAATGGGAAGAATAATGAATAAATGAAAGACTGAAAAGATTTCATTATCGTTAGCTAACAGCAGTACCTGCAGAAAATTCAATGAAGAGACACAAATGGAGTAGTAAGTTGAGGCTAAAAGGCCTTCAGGAAGGGATGTGGTGTGAATAACAATGTAGAAGTGTAAATACTCACAAAAAATGAGTTCTCTTGAAATTGTCTGTCCCCTGTGTAGTTTTGATGTATGGAGAACTGTGGTGTCCCTAACAAATTTAGTTCCATAACCAGATTCCATCTCCAATTAAGGGACATTAGAAAATAGTCTTTTCTGGAAGTCCCACATTTTCTTCCATGGGAACCTGTGTGTCAGCAGCATGACTAATAAGGACAGTAATACTAACTACTACTTCTAGTAAAGTTACACTTCCTTTTCTGTCACCTTTGCCTTAACAGGAATAGCTTTCTTATCTGTCTGTTATTTGCATGGGATTTTCTGCTGAGGAGAATCTACAGCATTCCAGACTGCTGTGTAATATGCTTGTCATTTTCAACTCTTTAGTCCTAGCTGCAGTATTAACTATAGGGTCTGTCATTTGCACTTAAATGCCTGGTACTGAATTATAGCAAACAGAGCAGTTGCCGTGTCAAGAGGCAGCACAGTTTGCCTGCACGGTCTTGCTGCCTAGTGGAGGTCATATACAGCTCGATTCGGGTTTAGCTCAGACTGCTACAATGCTCTTTACAGATGACCATCGTCAAAAGTCTCTTGCTGCTCCTGGCAGGTACTTGCAAGCAGAAAGCAGAACAAGGGCTCCAGCCCAGGCTCCATGCAAACTCATATTTCATGTACAACCAGTATGTCTGAACTGACTGAGACAGATCCGACTTGCAGAGAAACCGACAGGAGCTTTGCCAGGATCTGAGTAAGCGGAGACCTGGCACTGACAAAACTTTCCTTAATCTTTACTGCATTTGCCAACAGTTTGTCTTCTGTCAGATAGGTTAAAAACATTCTTTTTGCAAATACTTTAAGCTCAACCACTGCCAGAGCTTTTCTTTAACTCCAGCCTGCCACAGTCATCGTATCTCCTTCGCTAACATGAATACTTGAGAAGCTATAAGACAACCCACACCAAGGAACTGGTCCTGCCTAAGACCAACATAGCAAAGAAACAAGGTGTGGGGCAGAGCCTTTGCCTGACAGAGCGTTCTCCATCCAGGGCATGGGATGGCTGTGGCAGTGCATAGGGCAGGTCATAGGAAGGAGAATAAAAGTGCAAGAGCAGGCAAGTGGGATGGTTTGTCATCAGCAATCACAACAGCTTTTATCTGATCAGAGCACTCGTGAAAATCCAGCTTGCATTTACTGCCAACAATTCAATTCTGTACTTTCCACATTACACTTGTCAACATGAGACTAGAAATGAAGATATTCTTTCTCCTTGCCTGGGATACAAGGCCCACTGACGCAGTAAGTGCAGCAGTTGCAGGGTAATATGGTATGTGATAGCAATAAATGTTTCAGAACTACATATATACCGACAGACTGCTGCAAATTTTCCACTCCTACAAGTGAAGATTATTTGCTTACAGCAAGTGACATTCCTCCCCCATTCACCAGTAACATGAATTACTGGTAATTAAGTACAGGACATACCACTATCAGGTACTTATCTGCCCTACATCTTCCAGTACTTGTCCCAAGTACATCTTTCCATAAGCAGAACAAACACAAAGCAGGTGATCACAACTTGTCCAAGCTTAATCACAGTATCACAATATCACCAAGGTTGGAAGAGACCTCACTGATCATCAAGTCCAACCCTTCACCACAGAGCTCAAGGCTAGACCATGGCACCAAGTGCCACGTCCAACCTTGCCTTGAACAGCCCCAAGGACGGTGACTCCACCACCTCCCTGGGCAGCCCATTCCAGTGTCCAGTGACTCTCTCAGTGAAGAACTTTCTCCGCACCTCAAGCCTAAATTTCCCCTGGTGCAGCCTGAGGCTGTGTCCTCTCGTTCTGGTGCTGGCCACCTGAGAGAAGAGAGCAACCTCCCCCTGGCTACAGCCACCCCTCAGGTAGTTGTAGACAGCAATAAGGTCACCCCTGAGCCTCCTCTTCTCCAGGCTAAACAACCCCAGCTCCTTCAGCCTCTCCTCGTAGGGCTGTGCTCGAGGCCTCTCACCAGCCTCGTTGCCCTTCTCTGGACACGTTCAAGCATCTCAATGTCCCTCTTAAACTGGGGGGCCCAGAACTGAACACAGTACTCAAGGTGTGGTCTAACCAGTGCAGAGTACAGGGGCAGAATGACCTCCCTGCTCCTGCTGGCCACACCATTCCTGATGCAGGCCAGGATGCCATTGGCTCTCTTGGCCACCTGGGCACACTGCTGGCTCATGTTCAGGCGGGTATCGATCAGCACCCCCAGATCCCTTTCTGTCTGGCTGCTCTCCAGCCACTCTGACCCCAGCCTGTATCTCTGAATGGGGTTGTTGTGGCCAATCACAACCCCAACCAGACAACATACAATCTTCAAATGTTCTTCACACAAAACACAATTTCTCCATCCCAAATCCTTTTGGAGGCTGCACCTTGATAAAATGGCAGTTGCCTACACTGTTAAGAAGGTATTTGCAGCATGCTGTTCTCCCACAACACTTCACTCCTAAAAACCATTGCAGCTCTTCTCAGACAAAAACCTCTGTTAAACTATCTGGACTAAAATTCGCAATCTGTGTCTACAAATCTAGCACCTCTTTAAAGTCAGACAGAAATAACTTTTAGATGAAACACTGGCACTATCTTAAAGCACAAACATTTTCTTAGGCTTGTTACAGAAAGTGTGGATAAAAAGGCACGAACAACAACAGCTTAATCCAGCCCATGTATCACACCCCGCTTCTGGAATGGGCATGACTCCACTAATTATAACCTCAAAGAAATTATCATTATGGGAACAGACAGGTACCTCAGGCAGTACCAAGCTGCATGCAGGCTTCTCCTGCCAGCCCATGCCTTGGTGGCCCTCTTCCATCCATCGACCTACCCCACAGGGAGCAGTGGCGCTGGAGTGACTGAGACGTTGAATAATCGCTACTGCCAATGCGGGAGGTGACAGAATGAGCAGACTCCCCAGATGGTGTTAACAAACCTGCTAAGGAGACAAATGCCTTCAGCTGCACTTTCACACTCCGAAATTGGTTTCAGTATAAAACAAAATCTCACTTGTGAAAAGCCTAATCTGTAGGAGTACTGATGCTTAACCTTAGAGCAGCGAATTCTCACCTTCCTCTTGAGAAATAATGGAAGCTTCATCCCGCATGTATGGCTGTCCCTCCACCATTTCTGAAACATTCAAACTACTCCAGGCAGCACTTTACAATGAAGCAGCCTGGTTACCAAAACAAGACGACATTCTACCTGTTCAGTTGGTCAGAGAACACATACTTCATGAGAAACACTGATTTTTCACACATGCGGCAAAGAGATGTCGTAGCAAATATTCATCCATTAATTTCTAGGGGGTCTGAAATTTATTGGAGCAATTGAAGTGGGTGAAGGTTTTAATTTGTGGGCAAACCATGCCCTGTGTCTAAAATGCTGTAATAACATATGATAGCCTCAAGCAAAACATCTGATACAACTCGCACTGAACTACCACTCCCCTATGTTATTTTTGTATTTCAGAGGACTTCTGAAGTTGATATAAAACCAGTAATGAAATCCCCTTTATCCTCCTTTGTCTCTATCTGCTCTTTCTGACAGATGTCTGATATTTCACCAGTTTATTTCAAGGTGCAGTCCGTACTTTATCTGAAGTCACTGTGAGGAATAATTGGGAGCCTCAACGCCTGAATCTTTGTTACACAAACCTCTCACCAGCTTGCCTCAGAAACATTTGATTCAAAAGCAGCCATGGAAGGCTTTACCATCTAGAATTACATGATTTTCTTTCCTTGCTGATAATTTAGGTTACATGAACTTTGTCTAAATTGATTTGCATGAGGTGATGGAAAACTACTGGTACCGGTAGAGAAGCCCATATGAGTCCTAATTATCAATAGCTTCAGCTGCTACAACAGATCTTCAGCCTGTGAGCCGATCACTCTGCCTTTTTAGCCCCACTCCTCTTGTAGCTGTGATTGCTCCTGCTCCTCCTGGCAAGAAGAATATGGTAGAAACAGCTGCTATTCCTCCTGCTGCTGCTTCTCCTCAGTGGGAAAAAGGCAGAGAGTTGCCAACAATGTAACAGCTTAGCTGAAGCCAGCTATTTTTATGCAGCAGTGCTGACACACAGCCTCGTCTTGCAGGTTGCTACTGCCTGCATGTATGGAAAACTAGATGAGCAGCAATCCTTGTGAAGTCCCACAGTACTGCCTTTTGCATCACAGACTGCCTCAGAAGTAACTAAAATTCTGAACACTTCAACTTCATTCAGCTGCAATGCCAAAGAAGACCTAATCCAATCACTAAAGAGGTTCAGAGGAGTATTTTCACTATTGACAGCAAGTTACATCAAGGTCAAACATTTTGAAGCACCAGTATCTTAAGGATGCAGTTCTGCACTCACTCTAAGCCAGTATAATCATTTTTGAAGCTGTCACCAGAAAGAAGCCTTGCCCTTTTCTTTGTGTTGCATTTCCACTCATATGAGGTGGATCAGGTAGCAGATCTGATTGCAAATTCAAATGATTTTTCTTCTGGCTGAGTTTTTAGTCTGGAGGTGTTTTCTAGTGTCACCTACCACGCAGCTGCACAAAACTGAACATCATCCGAAAGGTGGCTGTGAAGGAGGGAGGGCAGGGATCCCTTCAGCAAGAGTTTGCCTTCTTTGCTTTAAAAGAGTTTTTCACAGTACTACTCTAAACTGCCCTGGCTGAATAATGGCATTCAATCCCAAGTGTAATAGAAAACACAGTCTGTTGGGAAATACACAGCACTAGGACAAACCCTTCCAGAGTCTTTGAGAGTACTTTGAGAAATGCAGAGACCATTGCTCCTCAACTGCAAGTAAAACAACACACTGCTGAAACTCTGCTTTACCTTGTACACAAAAATATTCTCTTGCTTTCCAAGAGATGCAGCCTGATTTTCAGCTGTCACAACTGCTTATCACATTCTATTTCTAGTCATCCCCGTGATGGTCCAGTGTTCTCTCAATGTAAAAGAAACTATTCAGAACATACTCTGGACTGTTTTTCTACCTACAGAAGAAACACCTACACAAAAAAAAGCCTGTCACACTGTACAGGTTTATTTCTCGAGAAACAAATCTCAAACAAAGCTGAAATTCACTTTCTTGTGCCTGTTGTAGCACCACAACCAACCAGTTGGTAATCACAGGAGTCAAATGAATGAGGATGAAGCACATGTCTATGGTATCCACTCCTCTGGCATGTTACAATGCCATCCAATTGAACCAAATCCTGTTTTCATCAGGGGAGTAGTTTTTAAATGAAACTTGAAGAGATGACTTGTGGCTTTAACTAAAACTTGAAGAGAGTCCTTCTCCAAAGGGCTCCTTTGCACTAGTATGCAAAAATGTCATTAAAAAATGTCATTGTAAATGGAATTAATTTCTTAGAGATTAAGAACAGGGAGACTTGGGACTTTTTAGTCTGGAAAAGAGAAGACTTAGAGGGGATTTGATAAATGTTTATAAATATCTGAAAGCTGGCCAGGATGGGGGAGCAGGCTCTGCTCACTGCTCCCTGGGATAGGACAAGGAGCAATGGGTGTAAGTTGCAGCAAAAGAGGTTCCACCTCAACACAAGGAGGAACTTCTTTACTGTGAGGGTCACAGAGCACTGGAAGAGGCTTCTCAGAGAGGCTGTGAGGTCTCCTTCTCTGGAGACTTTCAAGGCCTATCTGGATGTGTTCCTCTGTGATCTGTGTTAGATAGCATTGTCCTGCTCTGGCAGGAGGTTGCACTAGGTGATCTCCTTGGGTCCCTTCCAACCCCTAACATCCTGTGATCTCTAACAGGTTTACACATGGTGTCTGTTACTCGAGCAGTTAACTACTACTGAGACAATGTAGTCAGACAGTGTAGATATGTGAACTCAACAGATAGCAACTAGGCTAGAAGCGTCCTAGGGTGATGAGGATACACACAAAAAAGCTCATCTTTTTCATACTCCATATTACTGTCTGATGGCAAAAGCACTCTACTTCCTAAATACAAACCAGCACTAGCTCCCAACTAGCTAGCCAGCACACTGAACACTAAAATAAATCACCAGTCACACTGCACAAGTACACTTACAAGTGGCAGGAAGTCAATTCAGCACAAACCCCACACTCAAAAAGTTGTCTTCAACAGCTTTTACTGCCACTTCACCTCGAAAGTGAAAACTTCCACATCGCTTCCCACAGGATTGTTTCTCATAAGTAAAGCAGTTTTACATCTTTAGATGTAAACTCTTATATCTAATTTTACATCTTTAGATGGCCACTAACTGCACAAAATTCTCAATTTACCATCATGAAAATCAGCCACTGTCCATACAATGCTATGGAATCTGGGTGCATGAGAAGAGGAGATCAAGGAAAGCCCAGTCCACATGAGAAGACTGAGAAGAAAGGGAGGCAAGTACACAATATCCCAATTTCAGGCCCACAAGAAGAAAGGGAAGAAAACACACAGTATCCCAATTTGAGACCCATCCACCAAAGACTTGGCAGAAAAGAGGAGCTTTGCATTGTTGAGTAGAAAGATAACAAACTTGAGGTATGGTGAAGGGTCAATGGGAACCAGTTTCGTACTCCTACTTTGGAATATGCTTGAGTAGACACAGAAAAGAAAAGTAACTTGTGAATAACTTTAGATGCAGTCTCTATGTCAGCCAGTGTATGCATATGTGTGTATATATCTATGTAGGTATGTATTTACCCAGTAAAAACATTTGCATTTGGTGCTTACTAGAAAGCCTTTATCATAAGCTCCAGTCAAATATTCATTTGGAGCCAAGATCACATATATAACAGCATATAAACTTTGCAGTGAGATGGTAATACTTACTGTAAGCAGAAACAAGCCTTTAGACAAAACACTTCTTTTTCTCTCATATCTGATAGAAAGACTGGCATTAATTGCCAACATTTTAAACTGAGCACTTACCTTTTCAACTGGAGTATTTTCTTCACTGGTTACACTTGCTTTTCTTGATTCAGTTTTTGTTCTGCTCAGCCTCCTGGAGACTTTTTCTCTAAGCAAAGTGGCATATCCAATGTGCTCATAGATGGGGTTTGTTGTCATTTTGGAAATATACTCAGAAGCCTTTGTTTCTATATACAGTGTTATCAAGCCATCTGTAACTAGATCATGGATTGATTCAAATCTTTTCTCCCCAACGAAGTGCTTCCCATCATAGAACAACCTGTAGTTTAAGGTCTGATTACCAAACCTGCAAATAACCAGAACAAAAGGAGAGAGAGAAGAAAGAGAGAGGGAAGAGTGAAAGGGAGGATTCCTACTGGTGAAACACTCAGGAGGTAATTTCTCTGACAAGTCTATGGAATATACACATAACTGCAACCAGATCTCTGTGGATACAATTAAAGTTCAAGCCTAAACCTGATGGAATCTCATGGACCAAGCTACAGAACTGAGGCCAATCCTCCATAACAAGCCATGTCACCCAGATGTATGTGATTCAAATCTAAATCCTAACGGACTACCACAGTAATTCACAGGATCCACTAAGGATCCACTACTGCAGGAGAGGCATGTTTGCATTGACAAGACCTTATACTGGGAAGCAGAAATATGTTGAGTGCTTTTCCATCCCAAAGCATTTGTGAGGTGCAGAAATGGGATGCTTATATCACCATGAGTGCATTTACATTCAGTAATGAGACACAGGCACCTCTGCCAAGGAATTAAAATCCTAAGGGCCTCAATCTCTCTCAACTCTTGAAAAAAACTACTGTGTCCAGTTCTGGTCTCCTCGATTCAAGGAGACGTTGAGGTGTTTGTACATGTCCAGGGAAGTGTGATGATGCTGGTGAGAGGCCTGGAGCACAGCCCTGTGAGGAAAAGCTGAGGGAGCTGGGGGTGTGCAGCCTGCAGAAGAGGAGGCTCAGGGCAGACCTCATTGCTGTCTACAACTACCTGAAGGGAGGCTGTAGCCATTTGGGGTTGGTCTCTTCTGCCGGGCAACCAGCAACAGAAGAAGGGGACACAGTCTCAAGTTGTGCCAGGGGAGGTCTAGGCTGGATGTTAGGAGGAAGTTGTTGGCAGAGAGAGTGATTGGCATTGGAATGGGCTGCCCAGGGAGGTGGTTGAGTCTCCGTCCCTGGAGGTGTTGAAGCAAAGCCTGGCTGAGGCACTTAGTGCCATGGTCTGGTTGACTGGACAGGGCTGGGTGATAGATTGGACTGGATGATCTTGAAGGTCTCTTCCAACCTGGCTGATTCTATGAAAAATTCACCCTCTGGCAAGAAGCCAGGGAAACTGAGCTCCTAATTCAGGGGCCTAATTAAACACCCACAGTTCTGTAGGCTAACTCTGGCCTTATGCAGCTCTTTATGGCAGGTGTAATTTACAAGGGATTTTAAAAGAGTTTTTTAACCCCCCTCTGTAGATTACACCTGCCATAAAGAGTTTTTTGAAAACCAAGTGGTGCAGTAGCTCATTGGGCATAGAACACCAATGTTGGAAGCCCATTCTTGATTAGAAGATTCAAAGATAGGACATTGGGTTAAATGGTGCTTGTATAGCATCAGAAGTGCAGGTCTCTGCACACCCTGTCGGGCATTCGAAACCAACTGTTTAAACCTTATTTTTTCACCCACACTAACATATGAATACCAAAATTACTACTGAATTAAGTTTATGATTTGATAAATAATTATTCAGGCAGATTTAGAAATCATGCTGTTGTGTCAAAACAACAGGCACGTTGCCACAATCTCCATTTTTTGGTAGTTCTTTTTAATTCTTTATTTTAAAATCTTTCCAAAACCCTAAAAAAAAAAAAAAATTGCATTTGTTCTTTTTCAGCTGACAAAAGTGGCTTTTAATTTACACCACATTTTAGTTGGCATGCTCACTATCTTTTCCAGTTCTACCATCTGCACTTCAGCACAAATTCTGAGAGTGATTTCAGCACCATATTGTAGCTACTTGGGAGAACTCCTTAAAGGGTTTTTCTTACTGGCTTACCAGCAAAAGAGTAAAAATGCAGGATATTATTTTGTGTATATCCCACAGAAGTAATAATACTGCAAACATTGTAAAATATTGTTGGTGAGTTTAGTCTGTCAAAACCATAGAATCATAGAATCAGTCAGGGTTGGAAGGGACCACAAGGATCATCTAGTTCCAACCCCCCTGCCATGCGCAGGGACACCCTACCCTAGAGCAGGCTGCCCACAGCCTCATCCAGCCTGGCCTTAAACACCTCCAGGTTTGGGGCCTTGACCATCTCCCTGGGCAACCCATTCCAGGCTCTCACCACTCTCATGGTGAAGAACTTGCAGTTCTTCAGTAGAATATCTGGTGCTCTTGTTGCTAACTCATAGAAGATTTTAGACTGCCAAGTGGGCAGGATTTGAATGGCACAGTTATACCAGAAAGGGCACCAACGAGGGGCAGTGAGGATGTAGATTGAGTTCCCACTGAATTTTGCATTCAGCTGAATAGCAGACTCTTACTTCTTTGAGCAGTAGCATCCCATGCTGCACACTGTATTTATAGAGCAAGCTTGAATAAAGGAAGAAAACCCAAGGCTGGTATGCTGCCTTTGACAGCTGCTCAGCCACCAGACTTAATGATTTTCCAGGTTTACCCAGGATTATTATCACCCACGGTTGCCAATGTTCCTATGCAACACACCATTGAGGTCAGAGGACACCCTGGAAGTGTCCTCTGCTGGGGTATTCCCCTGTTCTGTACTCCCTCACACCTCTTACACAGTTTCCAAGAAGGAGTTCCATCTTTATAACACTCTACACACCCAAAATGTTGAGAACAGGCAGAGTTTGCATCAGAAAAGGGACTTTCCAGCCAGCTGCTACAGGAGTGACAGAATTGTGCAGTACTGTGATCATCAAACTGCTGACAAGAGGCTATAAAATCACTCTGTCACCATGAGGTGGACTAAGTAACAGACTTCACTCAGAAGGGATTGATGTAATTTCCTCCTTTAAACACATCTACATAAGATCTATAAGCCTCTATGAAAACAGCATTTACCTGAGAGCAAGGGTATAGCAGCCGGGTTGTCGCTGGCTTTCTCTTAGAATATATGCTCCTTCTACTCCAGCAAGTATTTCATCTGCTTGCTCTCGTGAAATGATCCCGTGAAACCTAAGGGGAGACATTTCAGTCACTTAGAGAACAATCTGACCAGCAGCACCTACTTCTCCAGCCTGGAAACCGTTTGAAAACTTCCACACTACACAGCATCGTAGTTTAAGCTATCAGGAGAGTGGCCAAGCATCTAGAAACGACAAGACAGCCATCCAGCTTGGGAAGTCCAAAACAAAACTTAGGCAAAAGAAAAATTACACTGTATATGCAGTTGCACTCAGCGTAGCACTCAATTGCACACAGAGATTCTTTTCTTTTCTCCTCTTTTCATCTCAGTCTGTGCCCCTCTTCCTTGTTTTTCTTCTAGAGGCCTTGCAGCAGAATTGAAAGCTAGGCACGAAGGCATTATCTTTTTTTAGATGGAGATGACAAAACTAAAGTGAGAGATCATTTTTATTATCAGTTGTGCTAGTTTGAGCCTAGCTAGAATGTTTTGGCGAGAAGGACTAGATAATAGGCTGAGAAATGAAAACAATGGTGAGGTCTACTTGGCTCACAGTCTTGCTGAGATGTGTAGAAAGGAAAAGCAANTACTGTAAATATCTGCCTGTAAATTGTGCTGGCTGTAAATATAAGCTTCATTCAAATTTCCAGAGCTGACTGAGTCTAGTCTGGGTGATTTCTAAAGTGTGGGGAGGTGGGGGACACCCAAACCATCACATCAGTTCACTTAATTCTGTTGCTCCCTCAAATTCACAAGGGAAGCTGAGAGAAGAAATGGCAAGTAGACTTGAGAAAGGTATTTTCTTGTATCAGTGAGCTCCATTCAGTGCTGGAAAAAAAAAAAAGGCAATACTTCTCTGATTCTTACTTCTCTGATTCTTTTGTCATTGCTATTTTAAGAAAGGAGGAGGCCCTAGAATGCACAATTAACCTTACAACAATCAATATTTAGCAGTGATCTTTCCCTAAGTACAAATGCAGTCTTAATCGCAGTTTGAGTCTTAACTCCTACACGCGTTTTGCCACCTGATAAGTCTCCGTGGATCTCCTTAGAGGTTTTGAGAGTTTCTATTTTTTGCTGCTGTCTGAAAAAAAAAGGAACTAAAATGTACCAGCCTTCAGCATTTTCTCTTTTCTGACAGTACATACAAAGTGGCACGCTTCTAACACTGCCTCTGGCTCAATAGTGAAAGAGAAGATAAACACATCGGCTGTAAATGCAAGCGTTGTTCTGTTCTCTTTATGTTGTCTTTTTCCAGCTAATACTGTTGAAAACCTTAGGTTTGGGTGATTTTTCTATTCAAAGATATGTAAACTGATTCCTACTTTTTGTCTGTGCTTGTTGGGGGGACACTTATTTACTGCCACATCCAAACTGAAACAAGCATCCCCTAGATGACATAATTTAAACATGTCTTTATCAGTAAACTCATGACAATTCACAACTCCCGTTAAAAATAATGGGCATAAGTTATTCACCACCAGAAATCCATTCTAAAATACAGCAGGCTTTAGGTTAGATTTTAGGAAAGAAGCACTCCTGCCTTCTCTCAGTTTAAGAGATCACTTGGGCAGGACACTTGGGACAAATTCCTTTTAGCACGAGTGGTAAGCACTGGGTAATCCAAGCTTTACCGAGGGCATTTTTTAAGGGCATAAAACCAGCTTGTACATGGCACAAGATCCCCTGAACTTTAACACCTGCCTCTGACAGCAGCTGACAAGAAATGCCTGCAGAAGGAGTACAGGAAGCAGTAACATATTTCTTTCACTTCACATCACTGCCCATCTATCACCGGTTCAGCTAGAAGATGTGTCTGGTCAGCTGTGACCTTACCCTTCACGAATCTGAGAATCTCACTCTTAAACTCCTTGATATCTTTATTCTTTTGGCCCCTGCATGAAAGTGAACTTGAGAAGAACACTGTGTATGTCCCTGTCTTGGACATCCACTGAGGAAGACTTGTAAATTTTCCTCCTATGGTAGGAGCTGCATCCCTTTGCTCCACTGTTGTTGCACTTCACTGTACCTTGCATTTCCTCTACATCCTTTCTAAAAAGGAGGGAGAAGAAAGGGGGAGAGAGGGACCAGGACAACGTGCACTATTTAAAAGGCAGCCACATCACAGATCAATATAACATAATAATGACACATCACAACATAATATAACATAATGTAACATAACATAACAGAATGTAATATAATATAGTTTGGGGTTGGTTCCTCCTCCCCCTCTTCTTTCCCTGGAAATTCCTAATTCTCTTTCCAAGCACTACTGAGCACTGAGTCAACTGCTTTTATAGGACTGTCCCAGTGATTCTGAAATCTCTCTGAATGGCAACAAATGTGATCTTGCCAAGGCAGGTTCCCGGGGTGACTTCTTACAGTTCCTGCTACCCCTGATGCTTGCTGCTTCACAAACCCTGAGTATGCCAACAGGCAAGCAGGTTCCTGGATAAGAGACTGCAGTAATGGCTGTACAAGTCCTCCTGTAGGAAGCATGGTAGATACTGTCTTCAGCTCTGTTGTACTCTAGTGGTTAGATCTGAATTCCCTATTGTCAAAGATAATACTTAAAAAATGAAACTCCAGTAATTAGGGGCAAAGCTACTATCTCTTGAGGGTTTTGATGGTAGAAAAGGATCATTAAATACCGATGATATGGTGGAAGGAAAAAATAGAATACAGTATCTAAGTAATTTAGCTAGCAATAAGGGCTAGGGCCTCAGCAGATTACTCTAGTAAAGGTCAAATGCCAGATCTGGGTGGTTGCTGCAGTGGCTATGCCCTTCAGCTTCACCTTCCCAAATCTCTGTGCCAATGCAGGATCCAGCTCACCTCAAGCTCTTTATTGGTGACAAGATTGTTGAGCACAAATGAATTACTCTCTAGCAGTCTGCTATTTTCCTCACCACACAATCACACCTCTGAGTATTTCAGACCTTGTAACTTCAGCAGTTACAGTGCAGAGGCATATATACATTTTTCCACGGCCATCTATGGTGGTAAAAGTGTAGGAACATACACAAAAAGGTAGTGAGAAAGGCAGTTGTTCCTCTCCTCTTACTGCAAGTCCAATGCAGGTCCACTGGGACGTTTAAGTGACAACTGAAATAAAAGGAATAAGTACTCCACACAATTAATTTTGTTCCCAAATGATCCTGAGAAAAACAAACTAAGCATGCAGGCTCAGGCAGCAGCCCGGTCCATGGAATGTGAGCAGCAGTGCTGGACTGTAACACTAGGAAATTATTAGGCTTTCAACATATTTCACTGCCAGTTGAAGTGAAAGGTTTCTTTTAAGTTCAGAACAACAGCTTTTGAATGCCCCCAAAAGATACTTAAAGGAGGGAAATACTTACTCTCGTCCATAATACTTTGGCCTGTTCTCCACCTAAATGTTGGGAGAAAGGAAAAGACCTATTAAAAACTTTGGCTTTCAATAAATTAAATTAATCATGCTTGATTATCAATGAGGATTGCTGCACCTTATGTAAGTAATGAAAATCAGCAGATTCAAAATTGTGACTAGAACGTGATTATACAGAAGAATGAAACCAGAAGCAGGGATTTTCTTAATGGATTTTTGAGGAAACACAACAGGTACCAAAGATGAGAAAATGGAACCACACATTAATTGTTTAAAATCTGATCAAATGCATTAAAAAAGAGTTCCTGCAGGTTTGTCCATCCAGCATTTATACCATAAAACAAGGCTATGGTCTAGCAGGAGGTGCCCCTGCCTGTGGCAGAGGGTTTAGAACTAGATATCTTTGAGGTCCCATTAAACTGGTTCTATTTTTGTTATATACTTTTTAGCTTCTTTAAAACACACTTTGCTTATATATAGCAACTGATTGAAGATAAAAAATAACCAAATAAAAAAGCAACACCACACCCACCCCACCCCCACAAACTAACAAACAAACAAAATCCCAATATAATTTGAAGGAAACCAAGTTACTGGATTTAGACCTAGCCTTCAACTCCTTGAAGTCTCAAGCACTTGCAAGCCTGATGCAAGGTACACCAAAAGCTTCTGGAAGGTCTCCTTGTTACTCAAAAGACCAAGTTTTAGTAATATCATGTTCTCTGGGTACGCCTGATGCTCTGACTCCTTTCCCAAACCTCAACTTTTCATTAGGTGCTCTAAGCGCAGGTCGGCTCGGCAGGGCAGCGGCGGTGCCAGCAGGGGGCGCCGCCGGGCAGGGGCGGGCGGTGCCAGGAATCTCTCACACCGAACCTCCCTGCCCCGCGGCTCTCCTTTGCTGGCATCGCCTGCCCCTGCCGATCCGCGCCAGTAGGCGGCGCCCTGGCCCCAGCTCCCGCGCAGACTGGAACGGGGCCGCAGAAGCCGACGCACCTCTACACACACCTCCGCACCTCGCCCCCTCCCCACCTCCACAGCCGCACACCCCCACACCCCTCTCCGCACACATGCACATACCTGCACACTCCCACACCCCCCCTGCACACTACTCCCCACACCTCCCCACAGACCCCACACACACTCCCTGTTTCGGCTGCCTCTTGCTTACATCTCATTATTTCACTTCGAGCAACTCTAATTTCTGAGTAGCAAATGCATAAATGTCACACTTTTGATTCAATACCCTACACGCCACGCACTAAACCTGCAGCAGCCGACTTTGTCCCCTGCAGTCACTAAAGCTTTGCTACAGCACAAGAGGAACGAAAGGTTGTACAAGATAATGAGAATCTTCAATGGAAGCCCTATGGGAGTTCAATCAAGTCCTGACTGCACTTCTTTCCCAGCTCGCAATTTCTTTTCTAGCACAGCATTAACAATAGCAGTACCATACACCCTTGGAACTCCTGCCTAGGAATAATACCTTGATCCAAACATTTTCGAGCTCTGAGGGGTTAGGAAAAAGAGGAAAATGCAAGCAACACCCCCAGGCAGTGCTACAGGCTGGGGACAGAGTGGCTGGAGAGCAGCCAGGCAGAAAGAGACCTGGGGGTGCTGGTAGATAGTAGTTGAACATGAGCCAGCAGTGTGCCCAAGTGGGCAGCAGAGCCAATGGCATCCTGGCCTGGATAAGGAACAGCGTGGCCAGTAGGACAAAGGAGATTATTCTTCCTCTGTACTCAGGTCAGGCCACACCTTGAGTGCTGTGTCCAGTTCTGAGCTCCTCAATTCAAGAGAGATGTTGAGGTACTGGAACGTGTCCNGCCATCCCTGGAGGTGTTGAAGCAAAGCCTGAATGAGGCACTTAGTGCCATGGTCTGGTTGATTGGACAGGGCTGGGTGCTAGGTTGGACTGGATGATCTCAGAGGTCTCTTCCAACCTGGGTAATTCTATGACTCTATGATTCTAAGCGCCTAAGTGAAGAGAGCAAATTCAGAGGAACCACCAAGTGTAGATGCTGTTTTCTTGTGTGCAGCTCAGACGAGAAAGTATATTAATTACATTTTTTTGAATTTGTATTTTTTCAAGTTAAAAAATATAAAGAAAAGGCCACATTACCTTGGAAAGACTGTCCACATGTTCATTTTTACTAACATCACATGATGCTGCCTTGCTGTCACTCTTATGGGCCTTAATGACTCCTCAAAACTAATCTGCCAACTTAATAAAATAGGTATCAGAAGCTGTTTCATGGAAACAAAGGCCACTGAGCACACTAAAAATAGTGACAAGAAATAAACAGATAAACTTTTAATTCCCACAGAAAACCAAGAAAAAAGTTTAAACCAAAGAAGGTAAAAAAAAAAATCAGGATTCAGAATTTCACAGGCTCACAGGATGCTAGGGGTTAGAAGGGACCCAAGGAGATCATTGAATCCAACCCCCTGCCAGAGCAGGACAATGCTATCTAACACAGATCACAGAGGAACACATCCAGACAGGCCTTGAAAGTCTCCAGAGAAGGAGACCCCACAACTTCTCTGGAGAGCCTGTTCCAGTGTTCTGTGACCCTTACAGTAAAGAATTTCCCCCTTGTGTTTAGGCAGAACTTCTTTTGCTGCAACTTACATCCCTTGCTCCTTGTCCTATCCCAGGGAGCAAGTGAGCAGAGCCTGCCCCCAGGTCCTAGCCAGCCTTCAGATAGTTATAGACATTTATCAAATCCCCTCTAAGTCTTCTTTTATCCAGACTAAACAGCCCCAGGTCCCTCAGCCTCTCCTCATAAGCTATGCTCTCCTGTCCCCTAATCATCCTTGTAGCCCTCCGCTGGACCCTCTCCAGCAGATCCCTGTCCCTCTTCAACTGGGGAGCCCAAAACTGATCACAGTATTCAAGATGAGGTCTCACTAGGGCAGAGCAGAGGGGGAGGAGAACCTCCCTTGATCTACTGGACACACTCTTCCTAACACATCCCAGGATCTCATTGGCTTGCTTGGCCACAAGGGCACATTGCTGTGCCATGGTTAACTTGTTATCCATCAGGACCCCCAGGTCCCTCTCCTCAGGACTGCTCTCCAGCAGATCACCTCCCAGCCTGCTTCTTTTAAAAAGTTCAGCTGTGCCTTGATTGTGTTTATAAACCTAATAAACCCCAACACAAACTACCTCAGGAAGACAAAAAAAAAATAACTGTGCTAGCACTTACCCTCAAACTCTATGTAAAGTAGAAAAGCAATCTAGAAATAACTCCCTGAGCAAACTGAGGCACATTTTGTATCCTTCTCACAACACCACTTATTAAAACAAACAAACAAAAACAAACAAGGAAACCCCACCAAATTTATCCATGAAATTTTTAATCATTTAAATAGCAACTGACTGAGCTACTCTGGGCACAGCAATTTCCATTTCCCCCGCTATCCATGAGCTAAAAGATTTGCTGTTTGAGAACCTACACAAAGCCCATCAAATCCTATGTTCTGCCTTCTCTTCTGCAAAACAGAAACCTCCCCTCCAACATCTTTTAGCATCCAAGTCTAAAATAGCTGCAACTTCAGCACTCAGCCTTAGGCAAGAGAGATACTGTAGTGTTTCCTAAAATGAAGCTCCAGGTCTGCCAGACCATCCAGGTGCCCCAGAATCTAAAAACCCTCCCATGCTCACTGCAACCTTTAGCCTGAAATAATCATTTCACTCCTAACCAACTTTACCACTAGGAACAAACACAGGGAAACAAAGTTTCAGCAAGATAAAAGATCAAAATAACATCAGGGTCTCTAGATCAAAACCAGAATGTTAGAATGAACTTGGAAATAAACCAAAAGTCTGCACAACTGATGGAGCAGAGGCTTGAAAGTATCAAAGGAGCCAGTAAGTCTGTTTTGTGCCCACCACAGACTCTGTGCAAACTTCAAGGGAAATTCTATATAGCCCAGAAGGCAAAGGTGACTGCAATTCAGTAGGGATTAGCTTTCCCTCTCCTGCTGTAAATGGGCTTGCACACACAGAAAGCCAGGCAGACCTGCCAAGGAGAATCCTTAGTGGTGGAAAGAACAAAAACCCCACAGGTAGAAAAGTGACTGTTTCCTGGTGGTAGGAGCCCAGAATAATCAGCTTTATTCTGAGGACACATACACTTAGATTTTTTTTTCCATGGATAACAGCTATGAAGAGCACTCTCACCACTCTGTATAGCTTTCACAATATCCTTGTTCAAACAAGGACTACCTTTCTCAGTGTGGTGGCTTGGGTGTTACCCATCACCCCACACTTTAGAAATCACCCAGACTAGACTCAGCCAGCTCTGGAAATATGAATGAAGCTTATGTTTACAGTTGGCACAATACACAAGCAGATATTTACAGTATATACAGTTATGGACAGAAACAGACAAGGTAAAAGGTAATACAGAAACACAACAGCCCTCCCAGAAACCTGAGTCCCCAGGAGGGGCTCTCAGCTGCCCCTTCACCTTTCTCCTACCCCTCTCAACCTTACCCCAGTCCCAAGGAAGAATGGAGGTTCAGGCAGGGGGTTAGGAAGCAAAGTGGATTAGTCCAAAATGGAGGGTGAGGTTAGAGAGTAAGATGCAGCTCAGCCAGTTCTCCAGTCCCAAGCGAGACTCCTGAGAGAAGTGATTATCCATGTTTTGCTTTTTATTCTTATACATCTCAGCAAGCCTATGAGCAAAGTAGACATCACCATAGTTTTCCTTTCACAGCCTGTAATCTAGTTCTTCTCACCAAAACATTCTAGCTAGCTTCAAACTGGCACACCCAGCTGGCCAGATGCTTTACTCAGCATTCTGCCCCATCTCCCTAGATGTTAAGTAAGGGGAGAGATAAGAGGGCCTGAGTAATTTAGGACTAACAGACAAAACCAAAGTACAACCCCAAATAAAATTATGCAGGGAAAATAACAGATTTTCTCTAACAAAAGGGTATTTTGCCTTGAAGAGCTCCACTGCTTACTTTTACTACTCTCATACAGAGGATAAATAAAACAGATTCTCTCTCTCCACTAAAAGTAAATGGCAGCTTTCAGTTCAAATGTGAGACAGTAATTCTCTGTCTTACCAAAAAGTATTATTGCCAATATCAAGCAGAGCAGGCACTTTAAGCTGTTGTTCCAGAAACTATGGGGACAACTCTGAAATTTACTACTGAAAATTCACAGCTGTATAAATTATGAATCAGCAGCAAATGCCTAAATTTCTTTAAACTAGAGTTATGTTGATCAGGAAATAAGATGCACGGTGAAACAACCTAAATCACTACTAATCCAGTATGCTTATGAAGCCAGCATCATTCCATGGCATCTAAGCTCGAAGTATGCTCCAAGAGAAATGAAACTCGGCACAATTCTCCCAGCAATCTCGAAAGGCCTTTGGAAGTTTATGTCTAAGACACTCTGCATGCCCCAGCCTTGACTCCCAACCTGTCAAACCTGATTGCCTCTTCCCACCCTAAAAACCCCAAACCTTGACTTGTACACTCAGTCTAGTTTTACAAGTTTTTTCTTCAATGCTACAGCATATTCCTCAAGATGTGGAGTTAGTTGTACTGGGGTTTGAAGTCACCACTGAGAAGGAAATATGTCTTCAAGCAAGTGCACTCGTTAGCAAAGCTAATTCAATACCTTAAGTCTAGATAATTTTCATGTTAACTGAATTCTGATGCCCTGGGATTTGTGGCTTCTCTCTTGGCCGAGATGGTTTACCCCTGACACGACATACTCCTGCTAATGTACAGATTATTGTATTAAAATCCCACACCACTCTGAGAGATAGCTCATCACAAAACTACTGGGAATCAGGCAGGCATTCCCTAATGTGATAGATTTTCATTGCAAGCACTGAAGATTCGAAGATACCCTGAAGAATTCTTTCTGTGTAAGTACTACCAGAGAAAGAAGATAACTCTCATTTCAGAAAAAAATTGTTTCTCTTCAGCTCCATTGAACAAGACATGTTTCCTTATCCAGTGGCCAAAGCTGAAATCTAGAAATCCCTCTAGGACAGCAATCTGTCTGTAATTCAGAAGGGCCAGCACAGCATAACATTGGAGATCTACCTATTACAACCACTGCTTTAATACATCCACAAAGGGAACACAAAAGGGGAAACAATAAGGTGGGTAGCTGCACCTGGCTCTCTGTTCTTTTCTCCAGTAGATAGGAAAAAGCAGTGACAAAAGATCCAAGAGCTAATAATTGGAACCTGTCCAGAGAAAGGCGACAAAGCTGGTGAAAGGCCTGGAACATAAACCCTATGAGGAGAGGCTGAGGGAGCTGGGGGTGTGCAGCCTGCAGAACAGGAGGCTCAGGGGGAACCTCACTGCTGTCTACAACTACCTGAAGGGAGGCTGTAGCCAGGTGGGGTTGGTCTTTTCTGCCAGGCAATCAGCAACAAAGCAAGGGGACACAGTTTTAAGTTGTGCCAGGGGAGGTCTAGGCTGGATGTTAGGAGGAAGTTGTTGGCAGAGAGAGTGATTGGCATTGGAATGGGCTGCCCAGGGAGGTGGTGGAGTCGCCATCCCTGGAGGTGTTCAGGAAAAGACTGGATGGGGCACTTAGTGCCATGGTCTGGTTGACTGGACAGGGCTGGGTGCTAGGTTGGACTGGATGATCTCAGAGGTCTCTTCCAACCTGGGTAATTCAATGATTCTATGATAACATCAGTGTGTTTGCTCAGAGTAAGCAGTGAGGCATTTTCCCAAAGGAAGTTCAATCAGTTGTGTTTTCTGTTTGGGAAAGTCCTAATTATTTTTCAGCAATTCTAGCTGACTAGATACAAATTTGGGTTTTTTTTTCAGGTCACTTTGACATAGAGAGAAATAGAAGAGTTGGTTCAAGACAAGCCCCCCAGAATAAACTGTACAGAAAAGGAGACTATTGCCTGTATAGTTCAGCTTCTGGCAGAATAATTGTGAGCCAATTGTAAACATTAGCCTTATAATCATCAGCAGAAAAGGATTAAGGATTGCAGGCTTCAAAAAAAGAAAACCTTTTAAAAATGTTATGTTTCAGTACTTCTATTTTTTTTTTTTTTTGGTTTTGCCTCAAAATTTTTCTTAGAGAAATTTCTACTTAGACCAAAGTGCCTAACTTTATCTCTGAACAGGACAAATTATTTCACATCAATGATGCTAACAATTTAAACTGGGAGAATGTTCTCTTTGAAAGCAAGCATTTCTCTACCTTTTAAACCACTTTCTTACTATGCCATAAGCAATCTCTCTGGCACTCATCTTTGCAACGAGAAACAACTCTTTAGTTTTGCAAAGTGTATCAGAAAGCCTGTTGATAATTTTGCTAGCAGGAGTAGCAGCAACAGAACATTTGTACTCCTAGGCCAAACACAGGCCAATTATAGGCTCTCACTCTGTACATACCTCATGAAAAGCTGGTCTTCCCTGCTAAGATTTTGAGCCAATGGCATTCAGCATTACTGATGGCACAGGCTTCATTTGACAAACATATCCAGTGTGCATAATGTCATGAATACGTTTGTGTCCTTTGGCTGTGTGATGAGGGAAGAGCAAAGACAATCCTCAGAGCCACACCAGCAATGCACAAGACTCCAGACTATACTCCACTCATGCTGCCCATATTTCAGAAGCTCTCTGGAAAGGCGATGTGAGTAGTCTGATCTCCCTTTGTCACTCAGGCACAGAGCCATAGGGAAGCTGGCATTATGGCCACTTGATGGATAAACGTTCAGCCACATGATGGTGAGCCACTACAGTGCTTTCAGCAAAGTAGCTGGGAGCAAGATGTCAAAAATGACTCAAAATACCAGAAGGTATTAGACACATGTCTGCAGTAAGGGATCTTGACATTGTTACAAATCATGAAGTGAACACGAATCACTGAAGCTTCCTGTTGCAAAAACTGCCAAAACCAGAACGTCAAACTGGGTTATAAAAACAAGAGTGCAGCCAAGAAACATTTACTTTTAGAGTAATAATCTACTTGCAATGTCCACTCTTAAAGTCTCTGGAATACTGTGAGAGTGTGTTTGGGCAAGCAAGATCAGATCAAATAACTGGAGTGAGCAGGGATTTAGCAACTGTGAAAGAATGAAAAGAGATTGGCCTAAAGAAAATAAGACAGAGAGGGGCTCTAGCAGACAGGTACTTTGCACCTTCAAGAGGAAATAAAAGAATTTCTTCTCTGTGGGCTTACTAGACATGACAAGAAGCAATAGGCTTAACCTAACAGAAAAGTAAATAGACCTCAGAGCTTAGGAAAGTGTTAAAAGTAATTAAGGAATAAATGAGCAGAGGTGGTGATGAAATCGTCACCTTTGAGAGGCTTTAAGAGGAGGATGTGCAAACATTCTTCTTGATGCAGGGATGATAACTTCTTGAGTTTCTTCTGGCCTCAAGATACCATGATTCAGCCTGTTCCTCGTCTCTGCCTGGACTGGTCTCAGGAGATAGGGATTAGCAAGGAGCAGACTAAATAGGTTGTATAAATCACACATAAAGCTGCAGTAATACCATGTTTCTGCCCACCTCTGTGAGGCTCTCAGAAGAGAAGACAGCAGGGAGAAGGCAGTGGATTGTGCACTGTTCTAGAGGAGAAAGGCAAACCTTAAGTGATAAACTGAACAATGATTGCTTAACCCAACTCGGTTTAAATCCATCAGCATAGCAAAACCGATATATTGTATTTGATATATTGTAATGAAATAGGCTGCTGTAAAATTTACAGCACAGGGAAGAAAGTAGGAGTGAAATTCTTCACTACTGGGAAGCATAAAGGAAAGACAGAAGTGAAGACCATGAAGAATGCTTTTATTAACTGCTGCTCATAGCTGCACAGCTTCTCTGCTTGGGTGACATGCTGTAAGGTACAGAGAAGGCAAGATGCATAATGACCCATTTGCAGAGTGACAGTGCATTACAAAGAAACACAGCAGCTCTGACTGCTACTGTGGCACTTATGCAGGCTGATTTCCAATCAGTGAGTGTTATTTCTGTAAGTTTTAAAGAAAAATAGAGTGTCTTGTTTGTGGTTTTTGCTTGGTTGGTTGATACTCATTTGGTTTGCTTTTTTGCCTAACTGCTTGTACCAAGCTTTCAAAAGAGCTGCTTTAAAGCATCCTTTATGAGGGTATTTTAAACTCAGGTTTGTTTCCTATCTGTGACCTTGGTCCAGCAGCCAATAATCAATATACCAGATGAGACACTATAAACTCCAGAAGGTAACAAAAATCTCCCCCAACACAGACATCTGCTATTGTTACTAAAGCAGAAGATATGTCTTTATATTTTCAGTGCAGACAGAAAAGAGCAAGACTGAATAAGGAGGGGGGAAAAAAGGCATTTTGTCTCCTACTAAAGAAAATACTGTGCTTCTGAATGTGACCTAAAATAAACCTAAATAAAGCTTCATCAAAAAAGCTGCTGCTAAGTAGCAAGAGGAGATAGGGTCAGGTTCAAAGAGCTTCAACAGCAAAAGCAGGAGAAGTTTATTTTGTATGCAGCTTCCATTCACACAGTAAGGGCATCATTAATTGTAAAGAGAAACACCAGTCTAATGTTGAATATAAGACAAAAAATGGAGTATAGCATTTAAGCTGTGCTTCCTTTATTCAAGAATGAAGCCTCACTTGAATGAGAGGAAAAATACTCTCGGCAGCAGCGGATAAATGGAGTGAACTGTATCAAAGCACTAAACGGTGCTTGCAACTCTGTAACAGTGAGAAGCACTAAAGCACTCCTTTGACACATGCCACAACAGTTCAGAGCGCACCTGCACAAACTTATCGGTGTTATGTCACCTGCCCTATTGTATCTCCAGAGCCCATGTTTCCTGGTATTTGATGTATCACAGTCTCACAGTATTACAAAGGTTGGAAGAGACCTCACAGATCATCAAGTCCAACCCTTCACCACAGAGCTCAAGGCTAGACCATGGCACCAAGTGCCACGTCCAAGCCTGCCTTGAACAGCTCCAGGGACGGCGACTCCACCACCTCCCTGGGCAGCCCATTCCAGTGTCCAGTGACTCTCTCAGGGAAGAACTTTCTCCTCACCTCAAGCCTAAATTTCCCCTGGCATAGCTTGAGTCTGTGTCCTCTTGTTCTGGTGCTGGCTGCCTGAGAGAAGAGAGCAACCTCCTCCTGGCTACAACCCAAGAGCCCAACCCCACCTGGCTACAACCACCCCTCAGGTAGTTGTAGACAGCAATAAGGTCTCCCCTGAGCCTCCTCTTCTCCAGGCTAAACAATCCCAACTCCCTCAGCCTCTCCTCGTAGGGCTGTGCTCGAGGCCTCTCCCCAGCCTCGTTGCCCTTCTCTGGACACGTTCAAGCATCTCAATGTCCCTCTTAAACTGGGCGGCCCAGAACTGGACAATATGTAGCTCACTGGTATTTGATGTAAATATGTAGCCCTTCAGCAAGGTACCTAGTGAATGATCTTGCCAAGTGAACATTTGTAACCAATATGCTAGGCACTGGTTATAGAGTGTAGGCTGAAGGCGTGGGATGAAGATCAGCAAACAACCCATCAACCCATCACAGCTGGTGGTGAATGGACAGATAGAAAATGAGAAGACAAGCCCCCATGGGGTGTGAGAGACACTGCCACTTCATTACACTGGAAGAACATCCCTACATGAGAATAAGAGAAAGATGAAAGCAAAAGTCTAAGGAAGAATGAAAATAATAATTCAGTTTATCTCCTCTTGTTGACTTTATGATACTTCTGCTCTGCATTTGAGAACTCCAGATGTTTCCTTTAAGTCAGGCTGAAGGAATACAGGAGCTTGGATAGTGCTAGCTACTTTCCTGAGTCTGGAAATAGTAGAGATTCTATTTGCTCCTCTGCAAAATACTAAATTGGAGAATATTTATTAGCCAAACATAGGAACTTACAGATGCTTTCCTTTCAACAAAGCTCAATATTTTGATAACTAACTGTGAGACATACTGTGCATAAAAATATCCCTATCACATAGAAGCCCTTACTGATTTGTACAAGGCAGTGAACATGTCTCACTATGCATTAGTTACTCATGATGGTATTTCAAACAGATACTCAAATATCCTGGAAACAAAGGATAACAAGAAACCTCCATTACAAACCTGAATTTTCTTTCTGAATCCTGAAACTGGGAAGTCCCTGCTTGAGAACCATACAAACTCCACCATGTTCTTGCCTGCTTCTCTTCAGTGTTCCAAACAGACACGACTGGCTGGTTTTTTTGTCTAACTACATGTAGAATCACAGAATCTACCTAGTTGGAAGAGACCTCAAAAATCATCCAGTCAAACCCTCAACCCAGCACTGAAGGGTCAACACCAAACCATGTCCCTAAGCACCAGGTCTACACACTGCTTAAACACCTGGAGGGACATTGACTCCACCAGTGCCCTGGGCAGACCACCCCAGTGCTTGATAACCCTCTGTTGTAGGTTAGAGAGTAGTTGTAAAACCACAGAGAAAAAAACTCCTTCAAGGGGATGGGGAATACCAGGGGCAAGGCACAGGAAATCAGAACTTGTTATCCCATAGATAAGAAGCTGACCTTCTGGTCAGTGCTCTCTTTCTCTTCTCCTTCGCTTCTTGCTCTGTGCTCTTAGCTTTGTTTGGGTGTGTTCTGTGGGTGGTAGACCTACCTGGCAGGAGAGGTAAGATTTTTGCTGTCACTTTTGGGTCTGGCCTGGGGGGGGACTAGGCTTTTTCTGGGTTGTTTATATATATGGTTTTTCCTCTTACTACATTTTTGTGCTTTTATCTGCCTCTGTAAATATTATTTCTTTTTGACTTCCAGTTCTGTGCTAGTGTTGTTATTTTACTCCTCTGGAGTAAATTCCACAATCTGGAGTGGACCAACTGAAAACCAGCACAACCTCTCTGTGAAGAACTATTTCCAGCCTGAAACTCCTCTGACACAGCTTGAAACCATTTCCTCTTGTCCTGTTGATTGACAACAAGGAGAAGAGGCTGCCCTCTCCTTGCTCCAACCTCCCTTCAGGTCTCCTCTCAGCCTCCTCTTCTCCAGAGTGAACAACCCCAGCTCTGTCAGTTGTTCCTTGCAGGCCATGTGCTCTAGGCCCTTCATGAGCCTCGTCGTCCTTCTCTGGACATGCTCCATCAGTTCAATGTCCTATACACATATGGGTACAGGAAGCAGATGGATGTGTAAAGCTTCTATATTTATTCATCCTAGGAAATACAACTACTCAATATTCTGTGTTTCTTAGAGTTCTTGACTCTCAAAAAAAGATATCAGGCCCCTCACAAAGTATCAGTCAGACAGCAGAGACAGTAAGACCCCCTTCTACACATTATTTAACCAGACACAAGGAATAACAGTCTAAACTTGAACAGATAGGCAAACCTATTTGAGGAAATAAAAACTACAAGAACAGCAAAATCACAAACACAGACACACACACATCACTCACATCCAAGGAAAAATGGAGAGAAGGGTGATACCTCCCAATGAAGCTTTCAAGCAAAGCCAGTGGGATAATTAACAAGTTCAGCAGTCCTTAAAGACAGCTAAGTACAATTTGTGCTCGTTAGTCAGAAGCTGCCATCTTGTCTTCCAAAAGGATGGCTTTAACTTTTCAATTTTGCAGTGATCAGCAGGTGCATCAATTGGTTCACACCATATTCCCCAGATGAGGATGAACACCAGTCTAATTTGAAAATCATAACCTAGAACAATAGTAAATTAAACCTGATGACATTCAAGGGGAACAGACAAACCTCTTCTGCTGGGGTTTGGACAGAATTAAGAAGGCTGAAGTGAAGTGAAGAAGAAAAGGGTAATGCTAAGGTCATTCTGATAAGGAGCACAGCTACAGGGAAGTAGCCTTGGGAAGGCTAACAGAGAAGCTGTGAAAGTCAGCTGTTATCTGTATCTGAGCTGTGCAAGGGGGCCTTGAAGCGGGGCAGGCTGGTCAACCCTGGGAACAGCTGAATGCTTCTGTTACAGAACCTATCAAAAGTACACACATCTGTATCAAATCCATTATATAAGTACCACTTTTACTTCAATAAACAGATTGACCTTCTATGTATCACCTTGGTTTAAGCTTGTGTCTTTCTGGTCTCCCACACACTTTGAGGAACCCAGCACTCTTCTATTTTTTACCTGAAACTACCTTAAATGGAATATTTACTATTGTGTCTGCAGAATCATTAGAAAGATTTCTTCATCATTCACTCATCAATGGACCATTAAAATGAGGATGATGTGGCTTCATCTCAGTGCTTCACCAGTCTGTTACTACAGAAGGATGAGACTTAGAATCACAGAACCATAGAATCAGCCAGGGTCGGAAGGGACCACAAGGATCATCTAGTTCCAACCCTCCCTGCCATGGGCAGGGACACTCTACCCTACATCAGGATGGTGACAGCCTCATCCAGCCTGCCCTTAAACACCTCCAGGGATGGGGCCTCAACCACCTCCCTGGGCAACCCATTCCAGGCTCTCACCACTCTCATGCTGAACGACTTCCTCCTCACATCCAGTATGAACCTACACATCTCCATCTTTGCTCCATTCCTCCTAGTCCTGTCACTCACTGAGAGCCTGAAAAGTCATTCCCCACCTTTTTTGTAGGCCCCTTCAGATACTGGAAGGCCACAAGAAGGTCACCCGGGAGCCTCCTCTTCTCCAGACTGCACAGCCCCAACTCTTTCTGTCTGCCTTCATAGGGGAGCTACTCCAGCCCTCTGATCAACCCAGTGGCCCTTCTCTGAACATACTCCAGCACGTCCACATTCTTCTGGAGGCCCCATTACAAGACTCCTTCTAGAGTCTTCATGGACTCCAGAAGAAATAAGATTTCCTATTAGTGTCTTGGAAAAAAACATTGGCAATTTTCTCTGGTGTGATGAATACAAGGGAATTGTAGACAAGCAGTATTCCAGCCTCTCTCCCTTATTTCATTCACTGCTGCAAATTGCAGACATTCTGTAGCCAGGTGGGGTTGGTCTCCTCTCCCAGACAACTGGCAACAGAGCAAGGGGACACAGTTTCAAGTTGTGCTGGGGGAGGTCTAAGCTGAATGTTAGGAGGGAATTCTTGCCAGAGAGTGTGACTGGCATTGGAATGGGCTGCCCAGGGAGGTGGTGGAGTTGCTATGCCTGGAGGTGTTGAAGAAAAGCCTGGATGAGGCACTTAGTGCCATGGTCTGGTTGACTGGATAGGGATGGGTGCTAGGTTGGACTGGATGATCTTGGATCTCTTCCAACCTGGTTGATTCTATGATTCTATGAAAATCCACTATGAGGATACCACAGGAAAATGGCATTGGATATAAACCCACATTTTAAATATAGCAGAACATCCTGCATGTGGTCTGTTTAGAGGGATGCTGGATAAAAAACAATACATTCCACATGTCCACTGAATTATTTTAACCAAAGGCCCTTCTTGGCTTTCAACTGTTTTCAGCCCCCTTTAGTGCAGCCAGGCTTTCTATTTTCACTATTTCAGCTGAAGAAATGTCCTCCTTCTGCTACTGCCTATTCAAAATTGCTCTTCAGCTTCATTTACAATCCACAAACTACTGCTATGTCCTCCTGGTTTCTTTTTGTTTCTATCACAAAGACAGGATTATAAAAACATAATTAAAGCAGCAGCAATATTATAAGAATTTGAAGATATGGCCTCCATTAAGTCTTATATGCAGAAATGTTTTCATTAATGAAAATAGCTTTCAGAACAATTCTGTTCATTTTCACTTAATTGCTGGCTAATGGGGTCTCTTGGTGTGTCATTGTGTGTGTTCTGAGGTTTCTTCCTAAGGAAAAGATAATCTCATGTTCTGAATTACCTTAGATAAGCTCTCAGGACCGACAGTAAGAGACACCTTCTGGTGGTAGTGTCTGGCTTTCTGCAATAAGGTGATCTGAACAAGTGCCATGAAAATTCCCATTTACTGCCATTATTTACCACCAATTTTATGGCCAATTTCAATGCCTATTATAGCTCTCTTGTACTTTACCACAGTACAGACATTGCTTTTAGAGAGACAGAGGGAAAGAGGAAATATTCAGCTTGTAAAGGTCACTAAGTGAGCAGAATAAGGGAATTCATGGAAGACTTATTGCAGTGATTAAATACTTATTATCCAGTCAGATACACTGCGCAAACATCTTACTAAGGCTTGACTTTAACAACCTTACCCAAACCTACCTAATCACAAGCCTCTTCTTACATACAAATATAAAACATTTTTGTAGCTGAAAGAAGGGCTAACAAAAGTGGCCAGCATTTTGAAGGCACTTTTTGATCTTGCCATTGTTTCAACGACACCCTGCTAATTGCGTTGTTCTCAGTGCTTCAGGAGAAACTTATAGAATCATAGAATCATAGAATCATAGAATGGCTTAGGTTGGAAGGGACCTCAAGGATCATCCAGCTCCAACCCCCCGCCACAGGCAGGGACACCTCCCACTAGAGCAGCTCGCCCAAGGCCTCATCCAGCCTGACCTTAAACACCTCCAGGGAGGAAGCATCCACAACCTCCCTGGGCAACCCGTTCCAGTGCCTTACCACCCTCACTGTAAAGAACTTCCTCCTAACATCCAGTCTAAATCTCCCCTCTTCCAGCTTAAACCCATTCCCCCTCGTCCTAACATTACTAGACCGTGTAAATAGTCCCTCCCCAGCTTTCCTGTAGGCTCCCTTCAAATACTGGAAGGCCACTATAAGGTCTCCTCGAAGCCTTCTCCTCTCCAGGCTGAAGAGCCCCAACTCTCTCAGCCTGTCCTCATAGCAGAGGTGCTCCAGCCCTCTGATCATCTTCGTGGCTCTCCTTTGGACCCGCTCCAGCAGTTCCATGTCCTTCTTGTAAGGATAACTGAGGAAAGAATAATTTGCAGTGGTTCAGTTCTGAGGATGTGCAATGATCCTGTCTACTTTCTGCTAGTAACGTAAAAGATGACAATCCCATTATAAATCTGCAAGTGACCATTTCAACAGCTGTGATCTATGAAATGCCACTGCCTCTACACTTGTTTTGATAAATTAGGGTAATGGATAGCCAGAAGGTCTAAACAGTTCCTGACCCTCTGGCTGTAGTGAAAGACCCTCAGTAGCAAAGTCTCTGAATATGCCATAGTTATTTTAGTCTCTTACAGTCATTTAAGCAAAATGAAAAGAGAAGATATATATATTTATATATGCTTTTCTGTTTGTTTTTTTTTTTCCAGAGAAAAATGTCCCCTTTATAATCATAGTGGCTTTGAATTAAGAAACCATATTTTTTATGCTTTAAAGGCAGAAACAATAATTTCCACTGCTGCTGACACAACCTATTTGGAATTCAGAACGACAAGGAAGGCAATTAACTGACATTTTTCTACATAATAATGTAAGTTAGGGCTCTAAGGCTTTGTCTACACTAGGGAAATTTAGACGAGTCTCTCACTGTTGCTGACATTGGCTTGGCCAATGCACTGTTAGCAATATGCAAGGTCTAATGCAGATAAAATCACTAGCCTCAGAAATTGCTGTCAGCTTTAAGACTTTCTTGTAACAGAACAGGAATAGCATTCACAGGTATAAATATCTCTACACAAGTAATCCAGAAACTCATGGGTAGGACTCGCTGTCTCTTCAGAGGAAATTTATAAAAAGCCTATTGTTTAACCAAAAATACTCCCTAATAATGTTACCATCCTTTCTTTTTCCTTCTCCTTTCCCCTTCCCTTTCCTTTCTTTCTCTTTCCTTTTCTTTCCCCTTTCCTTTCTTTCCTTTCCCATTCCCTTCCCTTCTCTTCCCTTTCTTTTTCTTTCTTTCCCTTTCCTTTCCTATTTCCTTTCCCCTCCCCTTCCCTTCCCTTCTCTTGCCTTTCTTTCTCTTTCCTTTCCCCTTCCCTTCCCTTCCCCCTTTTTCCCCTTTCCCCTTCCCTTCCCTTTCTTTTCCTTTCCCTATCCTTTCCTTTCCTCTTCCCTTCCCTTCTCTTACCTCTCTTTCTCTTTCCCCTCTCCTCTCCTCTCCTCTCCTCTCCTCTCCTCTCCTCCTTTTCCTTTGTTAAAGCCTCAATTTCTATAAAAGATATTTTAACTTTGAATGCTTTTCTCCTGAAATATTTATTGAAATGAAGAATTCTTTAATGTGCTACTTTTGAATAAGACCAAAAAGTTGAAAGCTTGAATTATTTTCTGACAATGTGATTTTTTTATCAGCATTTCTGTAGAATAAAGCCAAAAAGATGCTTTACAGCATTTCTTCCTGTTCTTTGGTGCCTATCATCAGGCTTGCACAATATTCAGAAGCTACTCCACCACCTGAATGGCACTTTTAAATGAAATGTCTTCTATTTAAAAAATAAATCATTAAAACATGGCTGGAAGGAATCTGGTTACAAATGAGGGTATTGGCAGAAATCCAGTGTTACTGGGAAGGATAGGATATTCACACTAGTCCTGATGCCAATGGTGATTAATTAAAAGCAGTTAGATACCTGAAGCTCTAAACCAGTTCATTCAATATGATTCCCATTGCAGAAATGGCCTGCTTTTGCTGACAAGATACTTATGCAGGGAAATAAAAAAGGGAAGTGGTGATAGCAAAGCTCAAAGACATAAATGTTCATGTTTTATTTACATCCCGGCTTTTAGTCTGGTGGTTTGCGTATCGGGAGAGCTGATTTCTGTCTCCACAGTAGAGTTAATCAAGAAATCCACCTAAGTCAGATGGTAGAACCTCAGAGATCTGAAGCTAAAAACACTTGTGACTGAGGAGTAACAAAGAGGTAACAGAAGAGGAAATGAAGTGGAGAATGTGAAAGATGGCAATGGAAAAGAGGGAGGAACGATGAAAATGCCAATCAGTGAGAGAAAAACAAAACTCCAGCCCATCATGAGTTCATCTGTGGGTGTTACAGATTTGGGTTGCAGCAGATGCTTCAATTTCCTTGCGAGCGGACAGAGCTTGGCAACTGCGAACGAAAAACATCTTCCCGTAAGCATGAAGGATTTAAAGCGGTTTGAAATCCTTACTTTTGCCTGAAGTAGTTTTAATTTTGAATGATATACAAGAGAAACACCCTCCACAAACTATGGTTCCCATGGTGGACAGATAAAGCTAACCTGTCAGTCACACATCCTGCTGACACCTGCTCTCCAGAGGTTGGATGAGCATCGCGTTGCGTATGGAGTAACTTTTGTATTGCCAATTAATGTAATACATATAACAGGTAATAATATATAATATAAGAGTAGATTAGATTATAATACAATATGTTGTGAGAGGCCTCGAGCACAAGCCCTAGGAGGAGAGGCTGAGGGAGCTGGGATTGTTTAGCTTGGAGAAGAGGAGGCTCAGGGGAGACCTTATTGCTGTCTACAACTACCTGAGGGGTGGTTGTAGCCAGGAGGAGGTTGCTCTCTTCTCTCGGGCAGCCAGCAGGAGAGCAAGAGGACAGCCTCAAGCTACGCCAGGGGAAATTTAGGCTTGAGGTGAGGAGAAAGTTCTTCACTGAGAGAGTCATTGGACACTGGAATGGGCTGCCCAGGGAGGTGGTGGAGTCGCCGTCCCTGGAGCTGTTGAAGGCAGGATTGGATGTGGCACTTGGTGCCATGGTCTAGCCTTGAGCTCTGTGGTAACAGCTTGGACTTGATGATCTATGAGGTCTCTTCCAACCTTGGTGATACTGTGATACTATATTATATACAATATATTACTGTTAAACATTATATCCACAATATATAATAGCAAAAATTATATCATATAGTATATAATATATACTATTCTATATAATATGTATGTACTATATAATGAATATAATTCCACATACATAACAGAAAAGTAGATTTTTATATCCTTCTATGTGGCTGACAGTAATTTAGGATTAATAAAACTTCTTTAGTGCAGCAGGTCTATACAATCATCACATTACACTTAAGTCAAACTAGAATCAAGAAAACCAACCCCAAAATACCCACCTTACAGCCCATATGCTAAGGAAATGCTGAGAGGTCTTATAAGAACATAGTGGGTGTAGTTCTACTCTACATAAAGCTGATAATATAGAATCATAGAATCAGCCAGGTTGGAAGAGACCTCCAAGATCATCCAGGCCAACCTAGCACCCAGCCCTATCCAGTCAACCAGACCATGGCACTAAGTGCCTCATTCAGGCTTTTCTTGAACACCTCCAGGGATGGTGACTCCACCACCTTTCTGGGCAGTCCATTCTAATGCCAATCACTCTCTCTGTGAAGAACTTCCTCCTAACATCCAGTCCATACCTGCCCCGGCACAACTTGAGACTGTGTCCCCTTCTTCTGTTGCTGGTTGCCTGGCAGACAAGGAGCAAGCAGGACACCCCACTCACTCTCACCTCCTCAACTACATGTGAAAATAAAGCATGCCATCAGTAGTGTAGTGGGTTTTGGCTCTTGGGTCAAAGAGTCTGGTTAACATCACATGATAGAGCTTTTCTATGCAAATGTTTGGAAGCAGCTTGGATACACACTAAACTACAATTCTACAACAACCTAAAAGGAGGTTGTAGTGAGGCTGGAGCTGGTCTCTTCTCCCAAATTACTAACGATAGGACAAGAGGAAATGGCCTTAAATTGCATCAGGGGAGGTTGAGGTTGGATGTTGGGAGGAAGTTCTTTACTGAGAGGGTGGTCAGGCACTGGAGCAGGCTGCCCAGGGAGGTAGTGGAGTCACCATCCCTGGAGGGGTTTTAAAGGAGAGTGGATGTGGTGCTTGAGGCTATGGTCTGGTGATGAAGGATGCTGGGATGAAAGTTGGACTGGATGATGCTGATGGTCCTTTCCAACCATAGCTATTCATAGTGATTAGATGTTGTGCTGAGGGATTTGGTTTAGTCAAGGACTTGTCAGTGTGAAACTAATGATGAGCTTGAAGGGCTTTTGCAATCTAAGAAATTCTGTGACTCTGTAAATATGCACAGTCTTTAAACATTAGGCAGAGGGGGCAAAGGATAACTTCCACTGTACATAACATGTTCTTGAGTCTAAAGAAATAATTTCAATACAGCACACAGGTAAAGAGTTCACAGCTGTACATCTACTCTACTTATTTGTGTGGATAGTCCTGTTTCTAGAACAAGAGTACAACAGATACTCTACTTTAAAAGCATATTTTACCTTGACTCAGATTTTTACACGTGGAGACAATCCAAAAATGCTTAATTAATTTTAATTACATTTATGCAGATTGTCACATGTATCCCTAGGAAATGAGCTCAAACTGTAGCCAAGTGTTCCTAAGCATTCCATGCTTATTAGCCAGATCTTCTCAAGAGAAGCTATTCTGCAAAGTAATTTCAGTATGAAATAGACAAATAAAACACAAGATAAACTTTTGTCTCACACAAAGTGAAAAAACTCCTCCAAGGCTGCACCAAAAGTGAACAAATTGTTTACCTTATCTATTTACAATGATATTGCTACTAGAACACCTTCCCCACTGGGCTAGTTTGAGCCTAGCTAGAATATTTTGGTGAGAAGAATTAGATTACAGGCTGTGAAAAGGAAACAATGGTGATGTCTACTGCACTCATAGGCTTGCTGAGATGTATAAGAACAAGAACATAAATATAGATAACAGAATAGCTCTCTGGGCTTTGTGGGCTGCTAACCTAACCTGCTGTCTGTGTGACTAATCCATCTGCTTCCTAACCCCCCTGGCCGACCCTTCAAGCTACCTTGAGTGTATGGCAAAGTCTTGGGCAAGGTAGAGGGGTGGGAGGAAGGTGGAAAGGTGGTTGAGAGACCCTCCTGTGGACTCAGGTTTCTGAGAGGGCTGTTGTGTCTCTGTATTACTTTTTACCTTGTATACTTCTGTCTATAGCTGTATATACTGTAAATACCTGCTTGTATATTGTGCTAAGCTGCAAATATAAAGCTTCATTCAATTTCCAGAGCCACTGAGTCTAGTCTGGGTGATTTTCCAAAGGCGCTGGGGTGGGGGGGTGGGTAGGTAACACCCAAACCATCACACCCACTATGAGAATCATGAATTTATGACTACAGTATTGATGGCTGTGTGGCATTACGACCCTGGAAAGGAGTGTCTCAGTCTCTTGCCTTCCTGGTCCTTGGGCAGGCAGCTGTGGTTTTTGCCTGTTGCAGGATCCAGATACGTATTCCTTTCCCTTTTCCTTCTGTTCTCTATATATACTTATGTAATCTGTTATCTTTATAGTAGAGGAGTAAAACATTCTGTGTAAATCAACTGAAAGCTCTTCCCTCTGCCTTTTTTGCCCCTCCCTTTCTTATGCCCTGGTAAGGAGAGAGGAGACAGGAAGGGGTGTGGGGGAAGTGGGGGAGTTTAGCCCTTGCACTAAACCATTACATCCCTTTGGCTCTCCGACATGGGGCAGTGAAAGCTGTCTTAATTAAGACAGTTGATTTTGGCAGGAGACAGAAGGGTTGAGATAAATGAGAAGAGGATTCAGTTGAAGCTTGTTAAGAGAGTTTCATGTAAGTTTCCTTTGGCTTTTTTTCTTTTTTCCTTTTCTGTGGCATCTTGTATTTCCATTCCAGGGGCTGGGGGCCCTGTATGTGCTTGCAGTGGTGCAAGGAAAAAGAAGCATAAAGGAATTTGTCCTGCAAAAGATAAGGACGAACCTGGGAACAAGAGAGTGAGCTGCTTGCTGTTTGCTCACTCAGCTCTTAGGCTCTTATCAGGCTTTGGAAGATGCCCAAGGTCAGTGGATGGAAGCAAAGGCCTCAGGAAGGTGAGGGAAATCTCTCCTCTGTACAGGTCTGTGTTTCAGCCATGAGGAACAGATGCTGCACTATCTGAGAATCTAAGAGTTATGCACCCCAGCGTACCTTGTGGTTTTATTTGCATGACCATGAGGAGGACATGAGGAACTGAGATGGAAAACCCACTTCAGTCCTAGCTTCACCACAGGGGAAGTCTCACCTAAAGACCACTGCCTCAGTTTCCAGTGGAAAATCACCCTAGCAGAACGGACAAGCTGATACTGCTTCCTCTGAAAGGATTCACAAAGCTTCACTAGATGTAGGTGATTCTAGTCAGAACTCACGGAGTTCTGTCTCCAACCAGACAGGAGAGAGGGACAGCTGGGTGTGTTGGACTATATGGAGCTGACAGCTTGGCAGGTTGACAAGGTAGAATTTGTCAGTATTTCTGGTGTGACAGAGGGATCCCCACTCCTGCGTGTGCTGGAAGCTAGGCACCAGAATGCCACAGTTTGCTTTCACTTAGAGGGGTAGAAGGAGTCACTGCACTCTACTGCCCTAGGGGTGGAAACACAGCCTGACCATTTGGACTGGCTGTGGACTGATCCAGACTATACTGGACAGGATGGAGCTCCAGAGCATCTGCTGTGAGCAGGCTTCTCTGTACTGCAAAGCAATCTTACTTGGAGTGAGAACGGACAGTGGCTGACTTATGATGTATATTGTTTGAAGTTGGTTGCTGCTGGGCATGATGCAGATGGAATGAGGAGTGGAGAATGTCATGGATTGAGTTGAACCTGCTGCTGTTATTCATACCATGCTGCAGTCATGCCAGCTGCAAAAAAGTGAACGAGCTAACTGGAGCGAAGTATTATAGGGCTTGAAGTCCAGATTGCAACATGGGAGGCTTCCTGTTCCAGTTGCTGCCTCTGGGTTGGAGGTTCCTGGGTGTGGGGTTTTTCCTGCAGGCCTGATGGTGGAATGAGTGGGAGTCAGGTAGCTGCTGGTTTTGGTTTTCTGTTTTATGCTGTCTTTTTTCCACTGTATTTCACTGTGGTTCTTCTGCAAATAGGCTAAGCTAAGGTAATAATGCATTGTATTATTAGATTATCAGATAGGGTAGTTATGCATTGTGATTATGATATCTCATTTTACATTGAACTCCTGCCTCTTTATTTCAACCCTGAGGTTTTTTTATGTTACTTTTCCTCTAACTTTTGTGTTGGGGGAGCAGGGAGGTTAGCCCTTGTACTAAGCCATAACATACTTATTACGTGATATTCATTCAATAAAACCCTAAATGTCCTCTACTTTAGGGAACACTGGCTACAGAGTCTTACCTGTCAATTATTTACATGAGAATTTTGGAGAGGAAGAGGCTTTTTTACAACCCTTCAGCACACATGCACTGAAGTCCCCCAGGGCTACAGTGTGATCCTTCTCCCCAAGCGTTGTCTTTGACAGGGAAAAAGGATGACATGAGGGCTCACCCACTCTGGTTATTTACTTGGCCACCTTAGCATTCTGCACACATCCTGGGACCATCCCAAACTGACAGGGCTTGAAGACTTCCAATCTGAGGCCAAGACCCTGCTCTCCCTGCCCTGAAACAAATGGTAGATGGCACTTGAGAGGAAAATGCAATGGCTTTTTAGTGGACTCAGAAAAAATGGATTAAATTCCTGGCCCAACTATGGATATTCTTTACTACGGTGGGCAACTGCTTGTGGCTTGGTACAAAGCCTTCTGCCACGTGCAAACTTGCTTTGAGACTATATCCATTAACATTTGACAGATGCCCTTCTAAGGGCTCTATTTCAATGGGTACCCAATGTGGGAAGCAGGTAGAGATCAGGACGATCGTTTCTGTCTCCTTTCATATCATCTTTTACATCTTGTGCAACCCCTTCAAACATTCACTGTTACTGTTACTAGTGCTACATGTCTGGCTGCACAGAATTTGTCCCTGACATTGCAGAAAATAAATCTACCACAGCTTTATTGATTGAGCTGAGACATCTACATATTTCCCATTACTATTATGCCATGCAGGTTGAGGAACTGACATACTTAGCTTAGTAGAGATGGAGAAACACAGAAAACTAAACCAGGGAGACAAGATGACACAAGCCCATAGATTTCCAAATACCCTATAATCTCTAAAGGTTCTGTGACAGAACTGAGCTCTCCAACTAGCACTTCAGTATGTTAATTTGAACATAATCCTCCCCAGAATGCCTTCAACAAACTGGAGCTACATGTATCACGTTGAAACATACCACACAGACATTAATATGCAGATCCAGGAAGAAAATAACCACCTTCATTTTGACAAGGAAACGCAAAACTTTAGGTAGCAGACAGAAAAACACACTAAACAATGATTAATGAGCATTCGCCTAATGAAGATGCTTCTAGTGGTGACTGAGGTCGCCATGCCTAATTAGAAAATATGAATCTGCTTTTAATTAATCAATCTTAAGAAAAATTATTATGGAAAACAATTGTGTAGAAAAATGGAAGTGAGTACTACCCACAGACTGTACAAAGGCTGATTTTTGGCAATCATATGCTGCTGACAATTCATCAGCTTTAACAAGGTAGAGCAAAAGAAGAACTGACCTCCCGAGGACAGATGATTCTCTTGGGTCGTGGTGCCTCTTGTTGCAATTGATACACTGTCAAACACAAAACCGAACAGATCATTAGAAGATGGCAACATACACAAACTTTTATTCAGTTGAGGCTTCCTAGCCAGAGGCTGCTGACAAAAATGCAAATGTAAAGAAAAAGATGGTGACGGAGGTATTTCAGGGTAGCTAAACCGTTCCATATGAAAACCGGTTGTTGACCTGCAAGCTAAGTAGAGTGATTGCAGATTTAAGGTTTAGAAGCATCATGTCCTTTTGTACCTGTCATTATGTTTCTAGACTAGCCAGTGATTGCAGATTGAAGGTTTAGAAGTAGCATCATGTCCTTTTGTACTTGTTATTATTTTTCTAGACTAGTGATTGCAGGTTTAAGGTTTAGAAGCATCATGTCCTTTTGTACCTGTCATTATGTTTCTAGACTAGCCAGTGATTGCAGATTGAAGGTTTAGAAGCAGTATCATGTCCTTTTGTACTGTTATTATGTTTATAGACCAGCTAGATATTGCAGATTTAAGGTTTAGAAGTAGCATCACGTCCTTTTGTACCTGTCATTATGTTTCTAGACTAGCCAGTGATTGCAGATTTAAGGTTTAGAAGTAGCATCATGTCCTTTTGTACCTGTCATTATGTTTCTAGACCAGCCAGTGATTGCAGATTTAAGGTTTAGAAGTAGTATCATGTCCCTTTGTACTGTTATTATGTTTCTAGAGTAGCCAGTGATTGCAGATTGAAGGTTTAGAAGTAGTATCATGTCCCTTTGTACTGTTACTATGTTTCTAGACTGGCCAGTGATTGCAGATTTAAGGTTTAGAAGCATCATGTCCTTTTGTACTTGTTATCTTTCTATACCACAGAAGACTAGCTAGAAAGATTTATTAGGTATGTCTCAGGATAAAAATCTCACTTTTGCATATACAACACTTTAACAACTCCAGAACAGATTGCTCACAGGTAACACCTTTTTATTGGACAGCCCAAGAAAAAGTTGAGCACGCTTGAAGGGGTTGACCAGACTCTCATAATTAATGTCAGGGTCTGCTGGCTGTTGCTGATGAGCGAGTAAGCCTTCCTTTCAGAGCAATTACACTCTATTCAAATGGCCTTGGATCAATCTTGCAAATCTTCTGACGGCTGGAGGAGAGAGACCTGAGGCTAGGGGTAGTTGCTGAACCCTGGCCCCCAGCCTCTTCACTGCATCTATTTAATGAGATCCTCTCCTTCTTTTCCACTTCAGAGTCGTGAGCAGAAGCTGACATGCAATGACAGTAATCAATTCCAGTGCAGACAGACTGTCTCTCCATAACTCCAGTAAAAATCCCAGAGGTTTGGATTGCCTCCCTTGAGAAAGGCCTTCTGTATGCTGACCCTTCAGTATTTGGAAACATCCTGTCGTGCCTATGAATGTTTTTAAACGCTCAAGTTTCTAGACAGGGCTCTTTGTAATGCTTGTGAAACTCAGAATTACGTCCCCAAAGGTGGCACACTGTAGGAGGAAGAGAAATGCCTGTATGTCTGATAAACACAGAAGCCCTGTCGCAGAAGGTGAATTGAAATGATAGGTGTTACTCTTCTGCACCTTTTTGTATGGGGCTCAGAAAAATGAAACCAGAGAAGTGAGGAAGTCCACAGCCTGCACCCAAGCTTGTCACTTGGGATCACAGGATGTTAAGGATTGGAAGGGACCTCTGGAGATCATTGAGTCCAACCCCCCTGCCAGAACAGGACTGCAATCTACTGCAGGTCACACAGGAACAAATCCAGGTGGATCTTGAAAGTCTCCAGAGAAGGAGACTCCACAACCTCTCTGGGGAGCCTGTTCCAGTGCTCTGTGACCCTTACAGTAAAGAAGTTCTTCCTCAGGTTGAGGTGGAACTTCCGTGCTGTAGTTTATATCCATTGCCCCTAATCCTATGACAGGGTGCAACTGAGAAGATTCTGTCCCTTCCCTCTTGATATCCAGCCCTCAGATATTTGCAAACATTTATTAGATCCTCTCTAAATCTTCTCTTCACCAGACCAAAAAGCCTCAGGTGTCTCAGCCTCTCCTCACAGGGCATGTGTTCCAGCCCCTTCATTATCTTTGTAGCCATCTGTTGGACTCTTTTCAGTAGATCTCTGTCCCTCTCAATCTCAGGGGTGCGAAAGCTTTGCAGGCTTCTGTTCTCTACTCATGTCAAAGTGGAAAAACATCACATGTCCTTTTCCCAAGCCAAACTTCATTCCTGATCGTTGGAGTGGTACAGAAATAGAGTTTATGATTTCTTATACTGCCTCTGAACTTTTACTAAGGTTTTGGATCTAACCTACATCATTCAGCACTGCCATATCTCCTGCTACTTTTGCACAAGACTCATGCTACCTCGTGGTCTTTCTTAGCTCTTGCAGTTTTGTGACCAAAATTCAAAGCCTTCCTTTTACTCTCGTGATGAAATGTCTTTCTATCCAAAAGTGTTGTCAAGCAGAGCATGAAATGTTTGCTTCAGGGAGCATTTCTTAAAAACTCTGGAGCCAAATATGATTTTAGTGCTCATTTGTGACTGTCTGAAGTCAGCACCACCACCGGTTCAGGAAGTTATGGATGCTTAATATTAAACATATCTAAGAGAAAAGGAGTCATTTTTTTTAATTGCCTGATACATTTCCAGCAGAGAGGAGGAACTCTGAGGATTCAGAATATTGACAGAATATGATTGCTTTTCATTTACAGATCTACTTTCCTAGTTTATTGATTCCAATATTAATTGACAAACCATATTAAGCAAAAAAAAAAAATGGTTTTCAATAGTCAAACTTGTTAAATATTACCTGACATAGCAAAATAAGTTACTGGAGCTGTTTCTAAGACAACCTTGATAGCTGTGGTGCAAAACAAGTTGCTCTGAAAAGCACATAGGAAGCCTGTCTTGTGATGTGCTACATTTATGAGAAATGAGAAAAGCAAAGAAATTAAATGACCAAAGGATCTCTGAGGCTGATAATGCTGCACAAGTAAGGGTGGAGAAAAGAGTCAGCAGGAAGAAATGATCAACAAGGGAGAATAAATATATGAAGGACCTGAAGGAAGAAGCAAAACCTTGGATGCTGATAGGATGCAGTGGGGGATTCGTGATGTATGCAAGGAAGACAAATCCTCTTAACTGTATTTTGAACAGACTGGAAAAGGCTCCTATCAGTCTCAGACAGGCACAGGTAATTAATCTGCACAATCATCTGAACTAAGAAAGATATCTTATTTAGAACTACATTGAGGGAAAATGTAGTAAGATTATTACTATACAAATAAATAATTATTCTTACCACCCCCACCAATAACAACATTATTATTATATGCTGCCTGAAATGTACAGAATGAGAAAACACCCCCAAGCAACAAGCATGACTGAGATCACGAAAGGTGGTAAACACAGAAAACATCATGAATTAGAAATGGTTTCCTGGGAAAGATAAAGATCTCAGATTTGGTCATATCAGCTTTAAATTGAAGGATATTAAGCTGACAGAGAGACAACTCAGCAGCACTAGTAGAACCAGCAGATGAAAGGAGAAAAGATAGATCTGTAAAGGTAAGAAAGAGCTGAGAAGCGGCGGTGTCGTCATGCTATGGGAAGCCAAACAATTCAACAGGACAGGGAAAACCAGAGAAGATAGAGCTGCCAAAGATACTCAGCAAAGGCACACAGCAAGGCAAGGGTGGAGCAGGTAAAATGACTACAGTGAAAGTGCAGTTAAGTGAAAAATTAAGCAAAGGCAGTATCTCTCAGACTAAAGCATTAAGGAGCAAAGCGTGTCCTATCAAAAACTGTTCTTCTCTGGAAAGGTTCTCTGCAGTTTCTGCTTCAAATGATTGCTGTCTGAAAGTCTGCAAACAGGCTATGAATATGAGTGCAATATTAAGTCTAAGGTGACTTGAGAAAAATGTGCCCTACAGCTAAGTTCCAATGAGCACAGACACCTCATTAAGTGACCTCATTTTCAGAAGTGCTGAACATCCGACAGCTCAGCCCCACTTCATTACACACTGCTTTCAAAGTGCTGGGCACTCATACTCTGGCTTACATTGTCCAGGGGATGGTCAGAAGCTCAGTAAACCAATGCCCCTCACTTACTTGCTCAAATCACAAGCAAGCCTTGTCCTTCTGCCTCATTTTGCTCCCTACACCTTTGAAAATCTTAAAACAGAATCCAATATATAAGGACATGATTAACTGGAATAACAGAAAGCCCTACTTTTTAAATGCAGTGATAAGTAATGATTGCCACCTGACCCAGTCTATTCCAGCATTTAGAGCTGACAGGCAGGTTAGAGATATACTCACTGTGACCACAAAAAGGTGACACTTGCACATAATGATGCATTATTATTTCAGACCTGAGAAAATTAACCTTATTAAAAGTCAACTGCATGGGAAAAAAATTACTGCTCAGAGAACAGCATCAGACTGGCAGTAGGCATCTGTCCAGCATCAGATGCAGACAAAATGCACAGTAATAATACATACCAAGAAGTAGACCAAAATGTGCATCCCTACAATAGAAAAATGCAGGACCTTTTAATTGGCCTTTGAATACCTTTATTGGTTTCATAATTCAGACAGTTTGTCAGCATTCATAGTATCATGATCACTTGAGAATTTAGAAAGCTAACAAACCTGTAATTTGTTGTTGAATTTCTAGGGAAACATTTCTTTGAGATGTGAAGTAACTACTTAGAATTTCTAACTCTCTTTTGTTCCAGCTAGAGGTCGAGTCATGTCACCTGAGATGAATCAGATGAATATCTATAACATGTTTTAGAAAGGACTGTCTGATTCCAAAACCTGATCTAAGAATCAAAGGGATGGCATGAAAGAATCAGCACTTACTCCTTTTTTGCCAGGGAAGAAGAACTATCACCAATTTCTTCACACTTTTTTTCATTCTTCAGTGTGTCAGGAACTTGAGGGTTCTTCTTTAACTCACCTATGTCCAGTGTTCATTGATGCTCCAGCAGAGAGTAAAACTTCCTATCATTGTCTTTATAAAGTTCTAACAAAACATACTGCTTTGTCTCTGAGGCATTTCGCAGAGTTCCTCGGTTTTAGCTCTTCAGCCTCATCTCAGTCAGGCATTTATCTGTATGCCAAGCTTGAACAATATGAGCTGTCCTATTTTTGCAGGATTACTCACAGGCCTAATTAGGAACCTAAGTGCCTGGCTGAAATAAAGCCTTAATTTCTAACAAAACTGAGTCTCACACACTGTGCTTGTTATTTGATGGAGAGCAGAAGGCGGGGAAACTCTATGAGGGGCTGAAGCAAGGCATCAGCTGATGCTCTCCTCCTTCCCACACTGCTTCACACCAGTGTACTGATCTTAAATAATGTAAATAAACTTTGAAGTGACACTGACACTAGACTTGCTTAGATCAAGCCAATCTCAACAGTGGTAAAAGAAGAAAAGAAAGTGGGATTAGAGTTCTTCAGAACTCAAGCACGCATGTGCTGTGGCTGTAAGTCAAAAATGACTGCTCTGCTTCAGCAGTCAAATCAATTGCCTACCTGTCACACAAAGCAAGTAAGATCAGTGGTTCTGCTTGAAGATTCATAGAATGGTTTGATTTGTAAGGGACCTGAAAGATCATCTAGTTCAAATTCCATTGCCATGGGCAGGGACACCTTCCACCAGACCAGGTTTCTCAAGGCTTCATCCAACGTGGCCTTGAACACCTCCAGGGAGGGGGCATCCATCATCTCCCAGGGCAACCTGTTCCAGGGTCTCATCACCCCCACCATAAAGAATTAAGAGGGTAGTGTAGTACTGAAGCAGGTTCCCTGCAGAGATGGCAGAAGGTTTTCAGGACAGGGCTACATAAAGCCATAGCTGTTCTGCTCTAGAACTGACAATAATCTTGCTTCATGTGAGAAGCACGATCAGCTCATCTTAGGCATCCCTGCAAATCCACACCTTATTTTCTTTTCTTTCCTACTTCATAACAAGTAGGCAAGTAGATAAGAAGTAGTAGATAAGAAGGCAAAATGCCACTTCATATAGTATTCCTAGCATACAGCAGACTGCAGAAAGAAATCTGGTATTGGCTATGTATATCTTGGTCTGTAACCTGGGTAGAAATGCAAGCAAACCCATTGCCTAGAGACTGCTGGCTGCTAGTAACTTTACAGACTTTTTTTCCTGGTAATATAAAATTATTCTTGCCTTCCCCCACCCCCCCCCTCTCCCCTCTGTACCCCAGGGCTGTAAGAAAAAGTCTGAGAAACATATGTACCTTCTAACAACTATAGAATCATAGAATCAGTCAGGGTTGGAAGGGATCACAAGGATCATCTAGTTCCAACCCCCCTGACATGGCCAAGGACATCCTACCCTACATCAAGCTGCCCAGAGCCTCGAGGTGAGGAGAAAGTTCTTCACTGAGAGAGTCATTGGCTACTGGAATGGGCTGCCCAGGGAGGTGGTGGAGTCGCCGTCCCTGGGGCTGTTCAAGGCAGGATTGGACGTGGCACTTGGTGCCATGGTCTAGCCTTGAGCTCTGTGGTAACAGGTTGGACTTGATGATCTGTGAGGTCTCTTCCAACCTTGGTGATACTGTGATACTGTGTGATACCTCCAGGGATGGGGCCTCAACTGCCTCCCTGGGCAACCCATTCCAGACTCTCTCCACTCTCATGCTGAAGAACTTCCTCTTCACAACCAGTCTTCTTCAGGAAGACAGGCTCTACATTAAAAAATGTCCACTTCTTCCAAATACAGCTGAATCAGACCTGTGCATTAGGCCAAAGAGTAAAGTTTGGATTCTGAGAGCTGTAGCACTTTGACTGGCATTCGCCCATGGATATGTGCAGTGCTGTTTATCTGAATGCTCTGCCTGCATAAACAGGAAAATCTGCCTTTGTTAAGAAGCTAGAAGGATTGAAGCCTTGATGCCTATTAAAGGCAATATATTGCACCTAAATATATCCAGGTCTTAGAAATCAAAAACTTTATGCAAAGTATCTTAACAGTATGTTAGCAAACATACGTTAGATAAAATGCACTGAAAATAGTTGTTAAATAGTCAGTAAACACAAACTGGCCAAAATAAAACACATACACTGAGTAAAAAATGTGACAAGCCAGGACTGCATATTGCATCATTGACTAATGCTGTTGGACAGAACCTCTACAATTCGTTCACCAGCAGAGTAAAGGAGCATACATTACTTAACACCGCAATGGAAAGCTTGTGTCTGTGGGAAAGCATTCTCAGCAGTAAATGTCTGTAACCTTAAACTGTTTTCTACATTTTAAAGCTGTGTAACTTTTTCCAAGGTCATTGATGCATGAGATGCAGATGCTGAGGCCATAATTTTGTCTTTACCACAATACTGGCATCATATATGTATCTGAACAGGAAATTATATATTCATCAGTGTGTCCAGTGAAGGGAGATATAGCTGGTGAGGGGTCTGATCATAGAATCATAGAATCAACCAGGTTGGAAGAGACCTCCAACATCATCCAGTCCAACCTATCATCCAGCCCTAGACAATCAACCAGACCATGGCACTAAGTGCCTCATCCACTCTTTTCTTCAACACGTCCAGGGACGGCAACTCCACCACCTCCCTGGGCAGCCCATTCCAATGCCAATCACTCTCTCTGGCAGGAACTTCCTCCTAACATCCAGCCTAGACCTCCCCTGGCACAACTTGAGACTGTGTCCCCTTGTTCTGTTGCTGGTTGCCTGGCAGAAGAGACCAACCCCACCTGGCTACAGCCTCCCTTCAGGTAGTTATAGACAGCAATGAGGTCTGCCCTGAGCCTCCTTTTCTGCAGGCTAAGAGAAGGTCTTTCTTATACATTCCAAATACTGCAGCAAAAACCTGTAAGTCAGTAGAAAACAGTGTTTTGAGGAGGACTTTTTTT
>WAAF01006225.1:0-36003 GCA_013400475.1 Tricholaema leucomelas | reverse complement strand
TGAGGGGGTGAGGAACACCTAAACCATCACATTGTGCTACTGAATATCCCAGACCACTTCTCTCTCCCCTCTTTAACCACCCCTCTACCAATCCCACCTCCATGTTTCCCCTTCCTACCCTTTTCCCCCTCCTTCCCCCCCCACCTCATGCCTTTTTGTTTTGCCTTTTTGTTTTCCCTAAAAGGTCACTGAAAGTTTGGAAGGCTTCAAATGTGAGGTAAATACTACTGGGTCACTTAGCTGCTTGTCAAACACTATGCAGAACATAACAAATCTGCAGAGGCCCCACCATATTGTGCTAGTTTGAAGCTAACTGGAATGTTTTGGTGAGAAGAACTACATTACAGGCTGTGAGAGGAAAACAATGGTGATGTCTACTTCACTCATAGGCTTGCTGAGATGTATAAGAATGTAAATATAGATAAGGGAGTTGCTTTCTGGGCTTTGGGCTGCATCTCTCTCTAACCTAACATGCTATCTCTGTGATTAATCCACTTGCTTCTTAACCCCCCTGTCTGACCCTCCAATCTTCCTTGGGCATAAGGCAAGATCTGGGGTAAGGGAGAGGAGTGGGAGAAAGGTGGAAGGGAGGTTGAGAGCCCTCCTGGGGACTCAGCTTTCTGTATTACTTTTTACCTTGTATATTTCTGTCTCTAGCTGTATCTATTGTAAATACCTGCTTGTATATTGTGCTAAGCTGTAAATATAAAGGTCCATTCCATTTCCAGAGCCACTGAGTCTAGTCTGGGTGATTTTACAAAGTGTGTGGGGGTGGGGAACACCCAAACCATCACACTTATGAATGGATTTTCTAGATGGGGCCAATACACTTTTATCTTGGGTAGCAACTGAATGAGGAGCTGCCTTCTACAAACATTTGATGCAAATCTGAGCATTCACTCACATTAAGCACTGTTCATTTCAGTGAGACATCTTGCATGCATAATCATTTGCAGCCTTGAGACTGTTCTTTGGCCAATAAGGCTCAGCTGGAAGCTTGTCAAAGACAGTTCTAAATTTATGTAACAGAGGAATCAATCTGTGTGTCTTTGCATTTAGCTTGAGGTAATGTTTGTTGATGGCTGTTTTGAAAGTGGTAATAATGCTCTAATTTTATCCATCTGATGGTGTTTAAAGCCAGGCTGGATGAGGCTGTGGACAGCCTGATCTAGGGCTCAGCACAACATCTAATCACTATGAATCTCTGTGATTGGAAAGGACCACCAGGATTGAGATAAAGTATGCTTAAGTTAACTGATATGATTTATTTTCTCTAAAAACCAAGCACTGGACCTGAAACAATAATAATAACAACAAAAATAATAATAAATACTTTGGAACTGTTCTTCATATAAAGGAACTTTTCAGGTATTAAAAAAATAAGTGAAATGAAGTGGTAAAAAATTTGGCTGGTAAAAAATGTATTAAAAAAAGGATTAATTTGGTCCAGAGTGTCCAAAAATACCTCAAAGTTTACTGTTCATGTTAAGCACTGGAGTAAAACTCTAAATCTAATAAAAAACTCTTGATAAATATTAATCTTGGTAAAAAATAAGATATAAGCTGAATATCTCATACTAATGTCTTGTAACAACTCCAGTGTTGGCTTTAACACTACAATGAAGAGCTACATCAGCCTCTGCATATTTCACCACATTCTATTCTGATGTATTAAGTTTATGCTGTCATCATTATTTGATGGCAATATAGAGAAGCAATGTTTCTTGCTGCAGATTTTCAGTCAATTCAATAGCACAGTAATATTGATGACAGCTCTTTGTATTATTACTCTGTAATAAAAGGAACATACTTTCAGCACAAAACCCTTGAAGCTGATCCAAGATGTAATCTAGCTCTACCATAATTAGGTGGATTTCAGAGTACATAAATATCTTTGCTGTCTACAACTACCTGAAGGGAGGCTGTAAGCAGGTGGGGGTTGGTCTCTTCTGCCAGGCAACCAGCAACAGAACAAGGGGACACAGTCTCAAGTTGTGCCAGGGGAGGTGTAGGCTGGATGTTAGGAGGAAGTTCTTCCCAGAGGGAGTGATTTGCCATTGGAATGGGCTGCCCAGGGAGGTGGTGGAGTCACCATTCCTGGAGGTGTTGAAAAAAAGCCTAGCTGGGGCACTTAGTGCCATGGGTCTAGTTGACTGGGTAGGGCTGGGTGATCTTGGAGGTCTCTTCCAACTTAGTTGATTCTATGATTCTATGAGGAGCTGCCATAATTCATTGTCTCCTCATTCAAGTTTCCAGAGGCAGACATTTAGCAACAACTCTATTTTGCTCCAATTAAATATGATAAAAAAAAAAGAAAGAATGGATACGGCTGCAAGAAGATTCTATAGATGTAGCATCCTCCAGATACACAAGACACAGGTAGATATAAACAATACAAAGACACAGTTTCAATTCCTCTGAAGTTATTATTATTGGACGGTGTTTGAAATGTAATATTTTTTCCCCTCTATTTTAAATGCATGTTGTGTCACTTTCACAATATTGTACTGAACTCTATAAAGAAGTGGTCTGTTTAGTTCCACTGCAACTCCTTCCCAAATCAAGCCCAGGAGTGGTTCTGGATCATATCACTGCACAGCCACTTCCCCAGAAGTTAAAACTACATAAAATAAGCAAAATTATTTCAATTTGTTTTCATCTGTTTTTCCATGCCTCTTTCATAAACAATTTTTGCTTTTAATTAATGAAAGCAAACTACAAAAGAGATTCCAGAAAGACTTGTGTGTTTCTAAAGGAATGTGACACTTTTCTTTTTAAGGTTTAGAATACTTGCAGCTATCACTCATTTCAAAGGTCAGACCAAGTCCAGGAGAGATATTTCTCTTTAGGATGTCTTTAAAAAATGTAGCTTTCAGTGTTTTGGGAAGGCATGTCAGAGAATCAGAGAACCAACAAGGTCACAGGAGACCTCCAAGATCATCCAGTCCAACATATCACCCAGCCCTATCCAAACATGGTGTTCTATGCCTTTTAGATGTCTTCTATAATCAGTGCAGAAAACTGGGAATTGCTATAGCATGATCTATTAGATTAAGAAGTATATATGTGAGGACACTTATCTTCCTGTCCTCACTAAACCTTAGATGGCTAATTTGAGTAAGATGAAACCTGTGAATAAAACACTTGTGATATGAATATTACCCTAATCAGTAGCCTGATTTTAGCAGTAGCCTGCTAAAATATCTGGGTTTATTTATACTGTAATACATCCATAAATTAGAATTGATTTAGATAACATTGAACTCTGAAATCTATCTTTCTATCACCATTCCTGGTTTAAGCTACATGCTTCAATTTAGCTTTAATAGTGCATTGAATATCCTTAGATTTTCACACATGTTCATAAGCAGTTTTCCTTCTGTGCTTCAAAGAAAGTGTTACAGTGCTCATGCTGGTTTCTGAGTGTTCATGGTGTTATTAAAGATGGTATAGCACTTAATTAATTTGTAGCCATCTGCTTTATTATTGTTTCCTCAATAAATTACAAGGAAACTAAAGCCTTGTGAAATAAAATGCCTTACTGACAGTTAAATGAACACTATGTCCCCAAATAAGGAAAGATTGCAGCAGCAAGGAGAAATAGTTGGGAGAGAGGATTTGCTAATGAGATCTACTAATAGGAATGCATAGTAACTGCTCAGTCTTTATTACACTACCCACTTAACTGGGCAACAAGGCTGGTAAAGGGCCTGGAACACAAACTCTATGAGGAGAGGCTGAGGGAGCTGGGGTTGTTTAGCCTGGAGAAGAGGAGGCTCAGGGGTAACCTCACTGCTGTGTACAACTACCTGAAGGGAGGCTGTAGCCAGGTGGGGTTGGTCTCTTCTCCCAGACAACCAGCAACAGAACAAGGGGACACAGTCTCAAGTTGTGCCAGGGGAGGTCTAGGCTGGATGTTAGGAGGAAGTTCTTCACAGAGAGAGTGATTGGCATTGGAATGGGCTGCCCAGGGAGGTGGTGGAGTCGCTGTGCCTGGAGGTGTTCAAGCAAAGCCTGGGTGAGGCACTTAGTGCCATGGTCTGGTTGACTGGATAGGTCTGGGTGCTAGGTTGGACTGGATGATCTTGGAGGTCTCTTCGAACCTGATTGATTCTATTCTAATTAAAACCAGTCTGTACAGTCTCATAACACAGCAGTGTTTACCAAGGATGCACAATCAAACAAGTTGAGAACTGGCACCATGATTCACTGCAAGATTCGATTTTTGCTGTTCCATTTTGCAAACAAGCAGGCTAGTTCACGAAGAGTTTAACAAATTCAGAGCCATCCTGGACTCCTACTGGCAAAATGTTAATTGACTCCATTATCTGCAGCCAGGACCATAATAACTCTTTCTTTATTCCATTAACTCAGTATTTTTTTGTAAATACAGATTTAGGAGCAGAGATTAGGAGGTGCCATGAGTCTGTATTAAATGTAACTGAAAGATGGTGCACTGAATTTATTAGCTGCTTGTGTGTCCTACTCAAGAGACAGCTTAGGAAAATTACCTCCTTTGTGGTGCAGAGCAACATTTTATGTGTGGTATTGTGGAGCTATTCTGGAAAACAGGGTTTTGTTTCTGAAAGTAAATAATTTCTGCAGGAAAGAAAGAGCTAAGAAAAAAACAGACACTTAAAAACCTGTAGTCAAGAGGACATATCTGTTAACTGCAAAACACTGGATTCTAGCTAGAGATTCACTGCAGGTCGGTGGGTAACTCACTCTCTTTGAAAGCTACAAACAGGGAAAGCAAGGGTTAGGTAGTAAATCCTACTGGATAACTCAGTCTCAAGGAACCTGGCAAGACATCAAGCATAAAGTAAAGCTTTTAGTTGGAGTTCTACATAAATTTCAGAGAATACGAGATCTTGTGCTCCCCAGCCACAAGAGGAGTGTTCTCAGCACGTTCAGAAGAAACTTGAACATCACACTAATAATTCTAGGTGAAGCCTTAGTAAGCCTCAGTAGGCTGGCCACTGCTGTTAAAGAGAATAAGGTTAAAGAGAATAAAGAATGTTTCTATAAGTATATTAATGGCAAAAGAAGGGGCAAGGGCAACCTCCAGTGCTTATTAGATGCAGAGCGGAATATAGTAACAAAGGATGAGGAAAAGGCAGAGCTGCTTAACACCTTCTTTGCCACAATCTTCAATAGTGGGACAACTGGACTATTGAGCTAGCAAGTGGAGTCAGGGACCAGTACAGTCTCCCTGTTATCCAGGAGGGAGAAGTAAGGGACCTGCTGAGCCACTTGGATCCTTACGTGTTCATGGGACCAGACGGGATCCATCCTAGGGTTCTGAGAGAGCTGGCAGATGAGCTGGCCAAGCCACTCTCCATCATTTATCAGAAGTGCTGGCTCACTGGAGAGGTCCCCAAAGACTGGAAGCTGACCATTGTGATGCCCATCCACAAGAAGGGCTGGAGGGAGGAACTGGAAAATTACAGAGCTGTCAGTCTGATCTCAGTGCCAGGGAGGTGGTGGAGTCACCGTCCCTGGAGGTGTTCCAGAAAAGCCTGGATGAGGCACTTAGTGCCATGTTCTAGTTGATTGGACAGGACTGGGCGATAGGTTGGACTGCATGGTCTTGGAGGTCTCTTCCAACCTGGTTGATTCTATGATTCTAGTTAAATATGTATCTATGTATAAACCCTCTAACCTACACTACCTCCTCTGTTAATGAGAAACATAGTTGTCTTTCTCATATCAGAGTAGGTATCTGAAATAACTCAGAGAAATAAAACCTCCAAAAGTCCTTATCTGAATTGACAAGAATGATTGCAGAGGCAATACTGTGGCTTAAAGACTTAGGGTAAAAAAATTCACGGTAGTTAATTTTTCTAGTTGCAACTTGCAAGGTAAAAAAAAGCTACTGTGACAGGAGGATGATGCATAATTAAAACAAAATCGCCAAAGGAACCAGCATATAATGTAAACCAGAGTTTTGCTCAACTTTTATGATGACAAAAAAATCAGGAGATTAATTCCCATATACCTCTCAACCCCAATATTTTATGCTGTTGAAATCAGAAAGAAAAAGTCCCTGCATCTCCTACATGCTCTCTGCTGTTGAAGATAACAGATGTAAACAAACTTAAAATGTTATAAACCAGCCTGATTAGTCAAGTAAAGTGGCTTTTACTTATGAGTGATTGTAAAATAAAAGAATGAAGGCATGAATCATAAATCATAACTCCTAAAATCACAAACTACTTCAGTAGTGAGCAGCATTGACAAGAGTCAGAAAGTTATAGGAGCAGAAGGTATTTTATGGAGGTGTTCAGTTTGCTGAGCCCTTAGGGAAAGGCTCAGTAAGCTCTCCACTTAGTCATTTTTTTCCCATTTCTTTTAAGTTAGGTAAAGCAGTTTAGTGCAAGAATAAAATACTAAGTGACTCATCCATCTTTTCTTGAACACCTCTAGGGATGGCAACTCCACCACCTCTCTGGAAAGCCCATTCCAATGGCAAATCACCCTCTCTGGGAAGAACTTCCTCCTAACATCCAGCGCAAACCTCCCCCGGCACAACTTGAGGCTGTGTCCCCTTGTTCTATTGCTGGTTGCCTGAGAGAAGAGAACAATGCCCCACCTGGCTACAGCTTCCCTTCAGGTAGTTGTAGGCAGCAATGAGATCACCCCTGAGCCTCCTCTTCTGGCATGCAGAAGTTTGTAGTACTTACGCCTACAGATTTTCCCATTTGCCTTGTTTGTGACAGGAATCAGACTTTAATGTGCATCACAAGAAACACTTGCCCAATATAACAGAGTGAACAAGCAGAACACTACTTAATTAATGCCACACTGCATAACACTACTGTTTTGACCTTTGAAGACAGAAGCATAACAGCTGGGAATTCATTTAACAATGGCCTAGGCAATGGAAAGTAGCTGCGGTGTCTCTCTTATATTCCATGATAAATTTTTATTTGAGAAAAAAATTCTTCAGTGTTACAAGTGGCAAGGATATTGTCATATTTTTTCAGAGATGACATTTTTGTTTTGGAATTGTATTATCCAATCATTTTTTACTTTGCCACAGGCAGTCACTTGCCACTTAAGCGATGTGCATGAAGCATTAGTCTAGACAGTTGACATCAATAGGAAGAGCAAGTTCTGCTCCTGAAGAATGCAAAAAATCCCAAATCTATTAAAATGAGAACTACAATATCCACCAAATTTGAGAATGATCTACTTTTCAGATTCCATGGAATCACATAATTTTATGGCTGGTGCATACTGTACGCATTAAAGAATTTGAAACACAAATCATATGAGAGCACAAACCAACCCTATTCAGAACACAAACCCTATGAGGAGAGGCTGAGGGAGTTGGGGGTGTGCAGCCTGGAGAAGAGAAGGGTCAGGAGTGACCTCCTTGCTCTCTACAACTACCTTGAAGGGAGGCTGTAACCAGGTGGGGGTTAGTCTCTTCCTCCAGGCAACCAGCAACAGAACAAGGGGACACAGTCTCAAGTTGTGCCATGGGAGGTCTAGGCTGGCTATTAGGAGGAAGTTCTTCCCTGAGAGAGTGATTGGCATTGGAATGGGCTGCCCAGGGAGGTGGTGGAGTTGCCCTTCATGGAGGTGTTCAACAAAAGCCTGGCTGAGGCACTTAGTGCCATGGTCTAGTTGACTGGATAGAGCTGGGTGCTAGGTTGGACTGGATGATCTTGGAGGTCTCTTCCAACCTGGTTGATTCTATGATAAGTTCTCGCTAGCAGCATATCCTCTTTCTCCCTTGTACTCATATTATCCAGTTAGTCACATAATAATGTTGGTATCAAGAGAGAAGATATCTCTTATTTTTTTTTCCATGCTGCATTGTTAAGGGAATGTATCCTATACTGCATTTGCATATTGAATACTCTTTTCAGAGCTGAAAAATATGGAACACTTCAGACTTGATTTTTTAATGCAGAAAAGTTTACCCCTTACATCTGTGAAGCAGACCTTTCTGTTTCAGTAAAGGCTTTCCCCACATTTAAAAAAGAAACAGAAACAACAAACCAAAACCCCATAGAATAATTCTTATACATCAACTTCTATGAAATCTGGTTTGTTCTGTTTCTAATCTAAAGGCTTGAAAACCTGAAATCTTGCTCCCTTTGTTCCTCTTCAGTCAATAAAAATACCTTTATGAAGTTACTTTCAATTATATGACTGCAGATAAAGTCTGCAGTTGAGTTGAAACAAGAGTTCCAAGTCTCTGATTTCATCTCAGTTTTTGTGTACTTACTCTAAGAATGCAGAAAAAAAATCAATGAAAGCATTACAAAAAGCCCCCAAACAACAACAAAAAAAACCAAAAACCCCAAATAAACCCCAAAAAACAAACAACCACAAAACCAAACTGCAAAGCAGAAAGGAAATGCTCACACAGATCAATAACTGGTGTCAAGAACAGCTTCATCTGTAATAACTAGGATGTATCATAGAATCATAGGATCAACCAGGTTGAGAGAGACCTCCAAGATCATCCACTCCAACCTAGCACCCAGCCCTAGCCAATCAACTAGACCTTGGCACTAAGTGCCTCAGCCAGGCTTTGCTTGAACACCTCCAGGGACAACAACCCCACCACCTCCCTGGGCAGCCCATTCCAATGCCAATCACTCTCTCTGAGAAGAACTTTCTCCTAACATGCAGCTTCCTTTTAGGTAGTTGTAGAGGGCAATAAAGGCTGATAAATACTGGATAAAGATCAGCATCTTTATTTAGATTTATTAGCTTGTAGCCATTTTGTTGCTATAATTGTGGAAATTAGAGAGAAGATTACAGAAATGGGGAGGTATCTACTCTGAACTCTTTTACCTAACAAAGAGCAAGTCTTTTGCCTTTGCACATGCATAATTCTCTAATATATTAATTCCCAGGTCTATTATTCCCTATTTTCAATTTTCCATGCTATTTTGGACTAATCATGTTAACCATTACCTAATTAAGATGTTCAGATGTTTGTGCATGTTTATAGAGAATGACACTGTCTCCATTTCAGTTATATAATTTTGAATTACTTTGTATTACTCTTAGAACTACTTTGTATTACTCTTAGAGCCTAACAATGATTAATATTTTTAATTATCTCATTTTTTTCATTTAAATTTCTTCTATACATGCAAAAAGTGTATTAATTCTTCTTAAGTATCAAGTGTGATGGTTTGATTGTTACCTGCCCCTCCCCAATTTGGAAAATCACCCAGACTAGACTCAGCCAATGGGAATTGCATGAATGAAGTTATATTTACAGCCTAGAACAATATACGAGCACATATTTACAACATATACAGCTATAGGCAGAAATAGACAAGTTAAAAAGCAGTAGAGAAACACAATAGTCCTCCCTTAGTCCCCAGGAGGGGCTCTCAACCACCCCTCCACCTTCTCCCCACCCCTCTACCTTACCCCAGACTTTGCCTTATGCTCAAGGTAGTTTGGAGGTTCAGCCTTGGGGTTAGGAAGCAGAAGGATTAGTCACACAGAAAGGTTAGGTTAGAGAGAAGTTCATGCAGCCCCAATAGACTGAGAGCGACTCCCTTATCCGTTTGTATTCTTGTTCTTACACATCTCAGCAAGCCTACAAGTGCGGCAGACATCACCATTGTTTCCTTTCCACAGCCTAGCATCTAATTCTTCTCACCAAAATATCCCAGCTAGGCTCAAACTAGCACATCAAGTAATTGGAAAACAATAATTGTCTATTCCAACACAGCATAGTGAGTAGGAATAGAGGATTGGTTTCTCTTTCCATCTAAAATCACACTCAGTAACTGATTGAAGAGACTGCACCCTTTTTTCCTACAACACGGTGCAACAATCTGATACTTTGTCGTTTCCTTTCTTCTTTTTCTTTCCAGTAAAGCATCACACATAACCAGTGGGAATTCATCATTTGCACATAAATGAAGCTACATCAGTTTAGAATCTCTAGGAACTCTGTGCTTATTTTGGTGTGCAGGCAGTTTTCAAGACAGGTGCTGTCTATTCATTCAACAGGGCCTCAGAACCAGAGGGTGATTTATCCTGTGTGATTTAGTTCAGTGAATGTGTACCGTCAAATACTGAAATGAAGTGTGTATACCGTATAATGCAGGAATTGAGACAGAATTTACAAGCTGTCAGCTTACTGTAAAATCCAGTGCAATTTCTATTAAACCCTTCCAAAAAATCCCTATTACAAGCTGTTTCAGCTGCAGATGCAGCTGCTTCAAGATGTGCTGGGAGGAAACAATAATGTCAGTGCTTAGCACTTCATTGCATATCATTAATTCATATCACCATTATGCTCCTCTGTCTACACTGTACTGATAGGTAACTTACCTGCTTACTTTCATATATAAATCTGTCCAAAGATTACATTCACTAACTGCCTGTCGTGGGTTTACTAAAGATAGGTGACAGAAATGAAACTCTCAGATCAAATTGGAGAGAAAATACAGAATTGTATTTAGAGAGAGAGGAATACAGCGACAGATCTTACAAAAAGCGATTTCCCATCCATGGCAAACCCCCTTGAAGTTTTCCCCATCCCCCAAAAAAACTAAATCTACCTTCCTCAGTGCTCCAATCCTCCCCCCGCCCCAACACCTCCAGCCAGCCAAGAGGCCTCCTGCTTACATGTTCCCAATAGTGGCCTCCTGCCACACACACAGGGCAGGAGGAGGAGGAAAGAAGAGTGAACTGACCTTGTTGTGAGTCTATAAAGAGATAGCATAATTAAGGGATTGAATAACAATCTTCTAGTCCCCAGAACATTTTTTAACCCTATAGCCTCAACCTGGGACATTCCACCCCCATATTCAATCCCATAATTCCTGCTCATCACACTACTCATCTAACTAGAAGCAGACTCTACACAGCAAACAGTGCCATCCAAATCCTGCATCTTTCCCGTGCTGCTCCTCAAACTCATCTGTTGCTCAGGTCCTGGACACAACTCTTCTCATCCAATGAGACTTCTCAGATGATATGCACTATCTGAAAGAAACTCAATAACAACTTGCACATACTTTAAATTCAAACTGTCTCAGTCCAAGTCAAAACTTCTTTGTAAAACACACTTGATCTTACCACCCTCCTGCATTGCCCAAGATACATGCCCTGGACTTCCCCCACCAGGAGATAACCACCCCTTGGACAGGTTCTATCCCCACCCAAAGGCAGAGAACACCCATACAATTTTCCAACAACAAAGGAACTCTGTTTCCATCTGCATTGTGCTCAGCAGCACTCAACATCAAATAATGAACAGTCCCAGTCCATTCTCACTCAAACCTTTGCAGCCCGTGCATCCAAGCAACCACCCACTGCAAAGTCTCAATTGCTCATTGCAGATTCTCTTAGAGTCCTTCTCAGCACAATCTGGCTCAGTCCACAGTTGTCTCCAGTGGTGTGTCTCCACCCCTGGGGCACTCAAATGGGGTAATCAAGTCCAGTTCAGTTCCATTCCTCAAGCTGTTGCTCCAGTTTGCTTCTCACACATGCAGGAGTGAAGATCCCTTCGTCACAGATGAATCCCATCTCTCTGTCACAGGTGAGTTCCAGTATCTACAAGAGTCCCATGCTTCCACTTGTCACTTGTACCAAGCCATCCACCACCCGAGGGTTCCATCCTGCAATTCCTCTGCTGCACAACCAGCAGTGAACCCACCACATCACCAGTTCCTGCCCTTATCTTCCTTCCCTGATTCCGAATTTTATTTAACCTTTCCCAGCACCTCTCCCTCCACCTTCTCAACAGACAACTGAAAAGGAGGAGGATCTGGTGGTGGACGAGGAGCAGGTGGCAGAATAGGGAAGAAAACGGGGTTAGTGCCGCTCACAGCAACCACTGCCCGACCAGGAGCGTCCATCCTCACCACTGCCTCACCGGCCAGAGGGAGCGCTACCGTCGGGGCACCCTTGCGGCTGGCCCTGCCGATTGAATTCGGCTCGAGGGTTGCCGCTGCCGTTAGTCCTGGCTGACTACCCTGTGCAGAACTGGCAGGAGTGCTCGGGAAGGGGGCAAACCCCCTCCCATGCTCGGTACCACCAGTTCCGCCACAGTAAAGTTCAGGCTTAGTCGCAGCGGGGGAAGGCAATCCCCGTCGCCGCTGTCCGGAGGTTCGCCAGCAGGACACATTCCAAATACAGGCTCGCCGTCGACAGCCGCAGCCTGCCCGCTTCCTGTGCTGGGACAAGACGGGTACGGAGGCACGGCTGTTTCTCCCGAGATCTCCAGCTCATCCCCTGAATAGGGAGCGGCTGCGCTCAGCAGGAGGATGGCCGCCACGGCCATGGGCCCGCCACGGAGGGCCGCGCTGCTTCCGCCTGGCGCCATCTTTGAAACACTGCCTGGATCTACGGGTCTGGGGGAGGCTACCGGCACGGCCGGAGCCGCCTGCGTTTCCACCGCCCGCGGATTCCCATCAAGAGGGGAAAACACGCAGGGGTTTGCCTGCTCCGCTCTCCCCCACCCCTCCAGCTCGCCCCTTGCAGTGCCGCTGGGCACCCTGCGTGGGTCAGCAAGAGCCGTGCCCGCTTCAGGGGCGGGGGTCCCATATCATCACCCTCAGATCTTTCGACTCTTCTGCTGCTTCTCTCTCCCCGCTCCGCCACTCAAGAGGGGAGCGGCTCACTTCTCCAAGCCTTCCACTTCTCCATTACAACTTCACGAAGAGGCACCATTTTCAGGTGCAGATTTAATTCTGTATTTTCNGGGGGTCCCATATCATCACCCTCAGATCTTTCGACTCTTCTGCTGCTTCTCTCTCCCCGCTCCGCCACTCAAGAGGGGAGCGGCTCACTTCTCCAAGCCTTCCACTTCTCCATTACAACTTCACGAAGAGGCACCATTTTCAGGTGCAGATTTAATTCTGTATTTTCTCCAATTCACTCTATGCAAACCAGTAACCATCTCGTTCCTCGTACGGGCCACCAAATTATTCTGTCGTGGGTTTACTAAAGATAGGCGACAGAAATGAAACTCTCAGATCAAATTGGAGAGAAAATACAGAATTGTATTTAGAGAGAGAGGAATACAGTGATAGATCTTACAAAAAGTGATTTCCCATCCATGGCAAACCCCCTTGAAGTTTTCCCCATCCCCAAAAAAACTAAATCTACCTTCCCCAGTGCTCCAATCCTCCCCCCCCCACCACCACCTCCAGCCAGCCAAGAGGCCTCCTGCTTACATGTTCCCAATAGTGGGCTCCTGCCACACACCCAGGGCAGGAGGAGAAGGAGGAAAGGAGAGCGAACTGACCTTGTTGTGAGTTTATACCAAGATAGCAGAATTATGGGATTGAATAACAATCTTCTAGTCCCCAGAACATTTTTTAACCCTATAGCCTCAACCTGGGACACTGCCACTGACAGATTTTTCTCAAATGAAATCAGAGCCTGTGTCAGCCTCCTACAGGGGCATCTGAAGGTTTCCTTTTCTGCTTCTGGGATTCCTGCAGCTACTGTTAGAAAACGAATCAGTGATGAGTTAGTTTAAGGCATTCAAGAGGAACCATCACACTTCACAGGACAGACATTTCTTTCAAGATTTCTGATATGTGAGGAATGTAAAATGCATAAGGTAGTTAGGAAACAGCATCTCGTACATCAGGCTGTTGAGTTCGTTCCATCATACTGATATTAGGCATAAAAAGAGCCACATCCTCTTCACCTAGGATAAGCAGAACTGCTTCATGTCTCCTGGGGCCAGCGCTAATATTGTTCCTTCAGTAAATTGCTCGAGAATGATGCAAACTCTAAGAGACTGAAAAGGTCACCTTGGAATGCCTTCTTTTTATGTCAGCCCAGTGAGCACTAAACCTGAGGCTAAATAGAGAGAAAATTCATGTCCTTAACACACTGGCAAGTAACCCTATGGAAAGATCCACCAAGCAACTTTCTTTTCATTAGTTTTTCCCACTTGTTTCATATGTAGCTTCTTCTTCAGAACATCTGTGCTCTTTAATCTTAACTTGGATAATCTCTAGCTGTTTCATCAGGTACATTCGTACCTGTACATGACAAGTACAGAACAACCAAGCAATCATGCCCAGTCAGCGTGAGTTTATGAAAGACAGATCCTGCGTGACTAACTCAGTTTCCTCTATGACCTGCTTAGTGGGTAAAGGAAAGCCCATGGCTGTTGTTTACCTGGACTTTATTAGAGCCTTGGACACTGTTTTTCCATAAGTGCCCTGGAGAAACTCGCTGCTCTTGGCTTAGATGAATGTACTCTTTGACTAGATCATTGGCTCTAAAAAGTAGTGAAGAATGGAGTTAAAGGATTGAGTACTGGGTCCTATTCTCTTTAGAATCTTTATCAATGATCTGGATGAGAAGACTGAGTGCCCCCTCATTAAATACGCAGATGGCACACACCAAGTTAAACAGGTGTGTTGATCTGCTTGAGGGTGGAAAAGTTCTGTAGTAGGATGTGGATAAGCTGGGTTGATGTGTTGTAAGAGGTTCTGTAAGGTCAAGTGCCAAGTACTGCACTTGGCTCACAACAACCTCATGCAACACTGCAGCCCTGGGGAAAGTGTTTGGAAAGGCGCCCAGTGGAAAAGAACCTGGGTGTGTTGGTCAGCAGCCAGCCAAATATAGGCCAACAGTGTTTCTACGTGGCCAAGAAGGCCAACAGCATCTTGGCTTACATCAGAAATAGTGTGGCCATCAGGAAAAGAGAAGTGATTGTAACTCTGTACTCACTACCAGTGAGGCTGTACCTTGAACACTGTGCTCTGTTTTACACTGGAAGAAATATTTCGAGAAGCTGAAGTCCAAAGATGGCCAAAGAATATGATGAAGTCTTGTGAGACATGTCTGAGGGCACTGGGGTTGTTTGATGTGGACAAAGAGAGACTAAATTGAAACATTCTGGCACTCTACAACTACCTGAAAAGAAGTTGTAGTGAAGTGAGCGTTGCTATCTTCCCCCTAGTAGCACATGATAGGACAATATGAAATGCCTCAGGTTGTGTCAGGAGAGATTGGATAGTAGGAAAAATCCCTTCACTGAAAAGTTAGCAACCATTCAAATAGGCTTCCTAAGGGATTGGATGAATTACCATTCTTGGAGGAACTTAAAAGAGGTATACATGTGATTTTTAGCAACATGGTTTAGTGGTGGACTTGGCAGGACTAGGTTGACAATTGGACTTGATAAAGTTCTTTTCCAACTTAAATGGCTGCATCCTTATATATAAAAAAAAAACCCAAATAACCAAATAAATAGACAAACTTTAGAAAATTGTTCCTTATAACATATTGAATCAAGAAATAGAGCCCATCACTTCTGTAAGAGTCACAGAGCACTGGAACAGGCTTCCAAGGGTGGTCGTGGAGTCTCCTTCTCTGGAGCCTTTCAAGGCCTGTCTGGATGTGTTCCTGTGTGCTCTGTGTTAGATAGGATTGTCCTGCTCCGGCAGGGCAGTTGGAATCAATGATCTCTTTGGATCCCTTCCAACGCCTAACATCCTATGATCTTACATGATCCTATGATTATCAAGTTGACATTAATATTTACCTTGTGGCTTGAAATGCTTGCCACAAACATAGGTACATCACTAGTGGATTTCATTTGAACATGGAAATGTTCATTTGAACATGTCCAGCATTAAATGAATCCCCAGTGACTCACACTGGAATAGGGCTATGAGTAATCTACAACAGTAGGCAAAGGCAAAAACCAGCAAAGTAAGTTCCATGTAAAGAACAATATTGTGAGACTTTGGCAGGCATGAGGATGAACTAAGCCATGTCTGTTTTGATATATGTTTCAGAAGGGAGGTTGTAGCCAGGTGGGGGTTGGTCTCTTCTGCCAGGCAACCAGCAACAGAACAAGGGGATACAGTCTCAAGTTGTGCCAGGGGAAGCAGAGGCTGGATGTTAGGAGGAAGTTCTTGACAGAGAGAGTGATTGGCATTGGAATGGGCTGCCCAGGGAGGTGATGGAGTCACTGTCCCTGGAGGTGTTCAAGCAAAGCCTGGCTGAGGCACTTAGTGCCATGGTCTGGTTGATTGGCCAGGGCTGGGTGCTAGGTTGGACTGGATGATCTTGGAGGTCTCTTCCAACCTGGTTGATTCTATGATTCTGTGTGCACATCTAGAAATATCTTCTGTTTAATTAAAACACTTGAAATTTTGGAAAGTTTAGATTTGTTTGTTTTTTTAAAGAAGTGTTTCATTTTTATGGAAGAAAATCCAGGAAAACTTAAAATATGACACTTGGATATTCCACTGCTTTATATGATGAAGTCTGGGAATGAAGGGTGAAAAAAAAAAGTTGAAAAAACAGTAAACTGCCAAATAAAACTCTGAAGCCCTGAGCAGAAAAAATGCTGGGGACATATTTGCACAATTATGTTGCCACATGAACATTCCTCAGGGACGAAGCATGGTTAACAGGATCAGAATCTGTTAAGGCCCTAGTACCAAAAAATATAAAGACTTAATTTTGCAGAATATTTTATTTGGAAGATAACTCCAAGTGTTTTGCTAGAAGAGAAAAATTGTAACTACGTAAACCCATTCTGGTTTTATTTTGTTGTTTAACAGAAATAAAACTACCAGAAAAAAAAAAAACAAAAAACAAAAAACAAAAAAACCCCAACAAAACAAACAGACAAAGACAAAAAAAAAAGGAAAAAAAACATCAAACTTGCATTCTTGCAGTAGTTTGTGATGTTGCTGTCTAAACACAGGAAAAATAATTGGCCTGAGGAAAAGAATAGCACTACTGTTATTAAGGAGAGAGAATCATAGAGTCATAGAATCATAGAACCATAGAATCAACCAGGTTGAAAGAGATCTCCAAGTCCAACCTAGCAANCTCTGGACACGTTCCAGTATCTCAACATCTTTCTTGAATTGAGGAGTTCAGAACTGGACACAGTACTCAAGGTGTGGCCTGACCAGTGTTGAGTACAGGGGAAGAATAACCTCCCTTGTCCTATTGGCCATACTGTTCCTGATCCAGGCCAGGATGCCATTGGCACTCCTGGCCACACTGCTGGCTCATCTTCAGCCTAGGAGAGAGATTAGAAGATTCTAGGTTTTCAGCCCAATTAAGTTTACATTAAATTCACTGAGTGGATTAGGGAGAAAATGTGTTCACTGTGCACCCTCCTCCTCTCAGGGATGCACAGAATATACTGTGGGTCTTTTCTGATCAGATCTCTACCAATATCATGCTACCAGCACTGTTTATTGTGAAAAACTCCATGTGCCCTGTGAGATCTCATTTTGCTTTGCAGGATTAGGAAGAAAATGTGTTCACTGTGCATCCTCTGCCTCTCAAGGATGCACAGAATATACTATGGGTCTTTTCTGATCAGATCCCTACCAATGTCATGCTACCAGCACTGTTTATTGTGAAAAACTCCATGTGCTCTGTGAGATCTCATTTTGCTTTGCAGTGCAGAAAAGGCATTGAGAGCTGGAGGCCAGAATTCTACCATGTTTTATTCACAGATAGTGTTATTTATTGACTGTCTGGACAGTCATGTAAATAGTTACGAAGCAGTGAAGCTCCTTCTAGTCCAGACACACTGGCTCCCACTTAGGCTAAAGTATTCTCATTAACTGACTGCTGTACAGAGGTTGTGATATGTGGTTGTGATCCTCACGCAAAGCTTTTAAGATTATAGTTACTGGCTCCTGTTCAAGGAAAAGGACAGACTGGCAGGGGATTCCATTCTTTCTCTTCTAGAAACGTACATTCATCTACACAGACAAGCTGCTCCTGGAGGGGAGAACAGCTTGTGCACTGCTGTTGTGAGCATTTCTACTTTTTGATCTATATTATAGAATCATAGAATCATACAATGGTTTAGGTTGGAAGGGACCTCAAGGATCATCCAGCTCCAACCCCCTGCCATAGGCAGGGACACCTCCCACTAGAGCAGGTTGCTCAAGGCCTCATCCAGCCTGGCCTTAAACGCCTCCAGGGAGGAAGCATCCACAACCTGCCTGGGCAACCTGTGCCAGTGTCTCACCACCCTCACTGTAAAGAACTTCCTCCTAACATCCAGTCTAAATCTCCCCTCTGCCAGTTTAAACCCATTCCCCCTCGTCCTGACATTACCAAACCTTGTCAGTAGTCCCTCCCCAGCCTTCCTGTAGGCTCCCTTCAGATACTGCAAAGCCACTCAAAGCCTTCTCTTCTCCAGGCTGCAGAGCCCCAACTCTCTCAGCCTGTCCTCATAGCAGAGCTGCTGCAGCCCTCTGATCATCTTTGTGGCTCTCTTCTTGACTCACTCCAGCAGTTCCATGTCCTTCTTTGCCTCACAGCTAGCGGAAACGGCAGCAAGTCTAGAACTGAGGAACAAGGGGACTTTCAAGTGCACTGTAAAGAGTCTAATCAGACTGTCTGAAAATACAGTATCTAAATACAAGAGAATCTGAAGAAGGCTTATTCCAACTTGAGAAGGAAAACTGTTACTTTGGATAAGTAAACTCTTTCAATGAAGCAAATGATTCTTTACTTATTTCCCTGTGCTAGTTTGAGCCTAGCTAGAATGTTTTGGTGAGAAGGACTACATCATGGGCTGTGAAATGAAAACAATGGTGATGCCTACTTCCCTCATAGTCTTGCTGAGATGCGTAAAAAAGGAAAGCAAAACATAGATATGGCAAGGGGTTGGAGCTGGATGATCCTTGAGGTCCCTTCCAACCTAAACCATTCTATGATTCTATGATTCCTTGAGCTTCTGTTGCTTATGGTATTAAGTAGTAAGCATCGCTCGGATAAAAAATATTAGGAAAGCTTCATTATACACATACCTTTTGCAGATAATTTTTATTAGCCAGAACTCTGTTAAAAAGCAAGTATAATGCCAGTGAAATTATCTGGTCTCAGTCCCTTTTATGTAGGGAGAAAGGAGTGACCTGTAGGTTAATAAGGACAGTGAGCCAGGTGGTTTTTACCTTGGTAATCCTCAAGTGACAAAACTGTCATACTACTGATTAAGTAGCTTCATATTTCCATTCTGTAATTCTCATTTCACTTACTCCTAGGTAATGTGATTTAAAAGGCACTGACTGCTTTCAAAACCCACCTCTTTGCAAGTACTCCAAAGCATTGCAGAAATCAAATAGAACAGATATAGCAAATTTTAACATACTCAAAGAAGACTTAGTCACTTTATTATCATAGCATCATAGAATGGTTTAGGTTGGAAGGGACCTCAAGGATCATCCAGCTCTAACCCCCTGCCATAGGCAGGGACACCTCCCACTAGAGCAGGCTGCTCAAGGCCTCATCCAGCCTGGCCTTAAATGCCTCCAGGGAGGAAGCAGCCACAACCTCCCTGGGCAACCCGTTCCAGTGTCATCTTGTATCACACCAGCATTTTTCATGCTGTCATGGAAGGCTAATAGGCCTAAAACATGTCCTGTCTTGCCCCACCCTTCTGCTGATAGCTGAAGCAAGGATAGGAGGAAAACAAAGGCTTGGGCCGTTATGTCCCCTCGCAAGTGATAAATAGGTACCCACAGGTGTATATGCACTTGTGAACGTCTTGCCCAAATAAGAGTAAGCAAGCTCTGGTTTCACCTAATATGGTCAGTTTGGCAAAGTGCCATTCCAATTGGTGAATCTCTGTGACCAAAGAGGCCATTATACTTGGGCAAATAACATAAATTAAGCTAAGCTGCAAGCAATTGTGCTGCAAGTAATTGTGTTGCCTCTGCATCAGTGTGTGCTGGCTGCTCTGCTCTACATTCTGCTCTGCTCAGACAATGTGCACTGTCTCACTGCTCTCCTCTTGGGCAATGTGTTCTGCTCTGTCTCATGCTTCAGACCAGATTAGCATTGATAGAATAGAATAGAATCAAATCAACCAGGTTGGAAGAGACCTCCAAGATCGTCCAGTCCAACCTAGCACCCAGCCCCATCCAGTCAACTAGACCATAGCACTAAGTGCTTCATCCAGATGTTTTGGGCTTGAACTGTCTGGAAATTTACATGCCTCAAGTTTACCAGGGGAAGGTATTAAATGCCTCACAACGTGGTGAGAAGTGCCACCAACATTATGCTCTCTGCACATCTGCAAGAGACCCTGCCTGCACCTCTTCAAACCTTTGTGTCGTGAGGAGCCAGGATCAAATCAGACATTGTCTGCCTCTTTCCCAGCACCTTGCTAGAGCCTAGAATGATCTAGAAGCCTCTCAATGGCTATCAAGATGCTGAGCAGTTCCATAACTGCTGCAAAGAAGCCAGGGACTACCTCTGAATTCTACTCCACCATCATGTGTAGAACAGACAGCAGAGCTATCTTGTGACTAAATATTTTCCAATTTTCTGATTCTCCTAAATTAATGATTTGCCCATAAGCATCTTTGTGAAGATTTTCCCAACCACAGTTTGTGGGCAGGGCTTTTTGGAAATGAAATAACTCCGTATTTTAGAATTCCTGCCTCATTAATTGTCCCAACTAATTCACATGCCCATCTAACAGAAAAGTTCAATATTACAGGTCATAAAAGAATTTGCAAAAATATTAGCTCTGAAAGTAGGAGAGCTATAGTCACACAGGACTGTAATTTGTTCATTTTTTGGGTTCCATATGAGATATGAACTATGTGACCAACATATCTTGTAAAATTCTCTCTAAGAGTTTTACTTTCTTTTTCACTTTAATGGAAAAATAAGGGCATGTGGCATGATTTACTACATCTCTTTCATCAATCCAAGCCTTAGTGCAAGACAAGAGAATGTACTGTTCCTCACCTCTATAGCAGTGACATGCTATGTTCTTTTCTCTTACTGTGCAGCCACAGAGGACAATTTGTTAGGGGTGCTTCAAAGGAAACAGATGTAATAAGTGAAGGTAGATCAGAGATGAATGAGGGAGGAAATGACCTCATGGGGGAAACAAGTTAGGAATTTTGAGGGAAAGAGTTGTTAATGACATGTGTGGGGATTATTTGCCTAAAACAGAGATGGAAGTGGAAAAGATAGTACCTGAGCTTCATATCCCCAGGAAGAAAGAATATGGGAGAATAAAAAGATGTGGAGAAGACTAAAGAAGGGAAGTATGAGAGATTTCTGGAAACTGTATTATTCGTTCCTAACTCTCTAGCTTCACCTCCATTCCCTGGAAACTTCGTTTTTCAGACTTTCTTTCTCATTTGTGACTTACTTAAACCAAGGTCTAGACCTTGATAAATCTCTTCCTGCCATGATCAACCTTCCAAAATACTGACAGACCACACTTTCTTCTTAAATTCCTTTTGCTTTGACCTCAAAACTCCTGCACTGCTAAGAAGCTTTCAGTTGTTTCTCAGTGTGTCTTAGAGCAAATCGTTTGGACAGCCTAACAAGCAGTCAAATTCCTTTTCCTCACCAGCAGCCTGTAATGAGAAGATGCAAAGGAGGAAAATTAGTCATATCCTTCCTGTCTAAACAGTTTCTGTCAGCTCATTATAATGGTTGAATGTCAACAATGAGTTCAGCCATATGCAAACATATGGCCAGAAATGCTTTCTGCACAAGATTCGATTGGGTCACAGGCATAATGAAACCCTGGTAAGATGGACATAGGTTAAAACATGTACACAAGTATTTATGCATGCACAAATATACAGGACTATGGTCAATACCTTCAAAAACAGTTTTTAAATCTTAAATTTAGCAATGGCTTTTATTACACTCTATATTCTGTCTCTTCTGACTAAAAGTACAATATAGTTTTGTCAACAGTGCCAGTTTGTCTATGAACACTTCACATAATGTCCATATAAATGCTTCACAATCATAGAATCAGTCAGGGTTGGAAGGGACCACAAGGATCAGCTAGTTCCAGCCCCCCTGCCATGGGCAGGGACACCCTACCCTAGATCAGGCTGTCCACAGCCTCATTCAGCCTGGCGTTAAACACCTCCAGGGACAGGGCCTCAACCACCTCCCTGGGCAACCCATTTCAGGCTCTCACCACTCTCATGGTGAGGAACTTCCTTCTCACATCATGTCTGAACCTACCCATCTCCAGCTTCATTTCGTTCTATGATTCTGTGCTCTGTTTTACAGATCAGTTTCCAGTAGCTGCAAATAGTTGATTCTCCAAGCAACAAAACAATGTCAGTAATTGGCAGTTGTTTTTAATGCACCTGATGTATCAGTGTACTGCCCACCACAGCAGTCAGTAAAGGAGAACATAACAGATTTAAAGTATTCCTTAATCATCAATAATTATGTGGCTACAAATGTGACCACATTTCAGTGGCTGCATTTCTAAATAGCACATATTTAGTTTAACAAAAACCTTTGGAGGTTGGGGAGGAAGTAAGGAAAGGATCTACTTACAATGTCTGCTTGAAAAGTCACACTGGGAATAAATTCTTAAAGCCTCAAGGGAAAAAAAAAAAGAAGATTTTTGTGGACTGAGTGGCAGCAGGGGAATTAAGCAAATGCTGTCAGGCAGTGGCCCTTCCCAGCCTGTTGTGAAGATTCAACCTCATACTAGATGAGCCCAAAACATAAATTGAGTGAAATGACTCCGTAGATTAACACAAATAATCTCATGAATAAAACTTAGTGTAATATTCTAAACCAAAAGACTATTCAATGAAAGTTTTAATTAGAGATGTTTTTTGATTGAAATTATAGCTTAGCTGTTGCTGTTACTATGAACCAAGTGAAGCGAGCTTCTCTGAAAAACTATACAAGCATTTCTAGTACAAACTCTGAGAGGTGAGCTCTTTGAGAGCATCTGCTCCTCTAAGCATACTGTAGGAGTTTAAGCTCAGCTAGCAACAAAGCACCATGTGAGAGTGATTTGCCATTGGAATGGGCTGCCCAGGGAGGTGGTGGAGTCACCGTCCCTGGAGGTGTTCAAGCAAAGCCTGGCTGAGGCACTTAGTGCCATGGTCTGGTTGACTGGATAGGGCTGGGTGCTAGGTTGGACTGGCTGATCTTGGAGGCCTCTTCCAACCTGGTTGATTCTACGATTCTATGAAAAGGCAATGGCAGAATCACTGGCAGAAGCAGAGAGCAATGGCAGCAGTCAGCAGCAGCAGCAAGTATGAATACAATGGCAGAGCATGTTGTGTTACCTGCTTATCTCCTTTTATCAGTACAGCACAAGACTAATGGGCCTTTGGACATAGAATAACCAATCAGAATGGCAGTTACCCAGGCTTGACCATATTAGGTGAAGCAATAGGCTTCCTTTACCCAAATTTGGGAAAAACATAGGCCTTTCATGAGGCAGGCATAAACCAAATGTACCTTGTTTACCACAGGATGTAAACAGGAGCAAAATAAGTCTGGGCAAGTCAGAGTCCTTAGACTTAGGGGCTCCAGGTTCTTCATGCAATAGGTTGCTATTTTGGCCTATCCAGGCCTACCACAACACCCAGCCAAACCAAGGATACAAAGTAACTGAAATATTAAGGAAAGAAGAACAAAGAAGAATTAATTTAAACTTGCATCAAATATTTGCAGATTTTCCTCTCTAGTTATTTTCTCTATTTTATTTAACCTTGCAAACATTATTGGAGGCATAGGATGCTACAAAATTAAAGGTGGTGAAATTGCTAAGACTGAAATTTCCATGCAGACAATTGCAGAAATAACTACTATCATTATTTTTACAAGCCACTAAGAATAAAGAATTAAGTAAACCTCTGCATTGAAAGGCTTATACACAAAGTATACTTCCTGAGTCTCAACATTTTAAGTAGATTAATTATATACCTAGAAAATTTCTAGTTCTGTTCTCTTTGAAGGTGGAAATTTGAAATCAAACGAAGAGATGTTCAGCTTTTTAAAATGTGTATTTTAAGAGAATGCTAATGTTTAATTTGGCTTTGAACCACATTTTCATGTACCTTTTTGTTCAAATGAAAGGATTTATTTGCCATTGGAATGAGCTGCCCAGGGAGGTGGTGGAGTCACTGTCCCTGGAGGTGTTCAAGAAAGGACTGGATGAGGCACTTGGTGCTATGGTCTAGTTGACTGGATAGGGCTGGGTGCTAGGTTGGGCTGGATGATCTTGGGGGTCTCTTCCAACCTGCTTGATTCTATTCTATTCTATTCTGTTGTTTCCTGTGAGGAAGAATTTGAGCAAATACTTGTTTTTCTCAAGTCACAGACTCTCTCTACTACCCTGTAAATGTCAAATAAAAACTAATGGAAAAGATTACTCATTTCTCCTGGCCTTGATGCTGTTATCCTCTAAAGCTAATTTTGACAGGCTATAAAACTCTCAAACAGGCCTAAGAAGTGCAGCACACAGATGTTTGTCTACAATGTTTTATTATTCAGTTTAGTTGGTTTTGAAGATGCAACGCATTCTGACTGTCAACCACATCAAATTTTTCCTTCCCTTTAAGAAAACTTTCAGCTTTTGAATGAGGTTTCTCAAGATTCTTTCTTTCTTTCTTATTCTTCTTTTCTTTTTCCTCAACTTAATATTGTATGAACAAAGTTCTACTTATTCATCTCTTAAAAGTGCATTTCTTTTTTTTTTTTTTCCCTCTGGATCACTTTAATTATGTCCAAAAAGAGACTTCAAACTTCCTTGTAAACTAAAATCCTAGTAGAACTATGTGGTAGGTTGACCTCAACTGACCATCAGGTCCCTACCAAGCAAGAATTAAAAACTTCAAAAACCAGAATGTTCTAAGTTATCCTTGTATAATTAAGGCAAAACATTGTGCCACATATTGTAGATTAAATGGTTTAGATACTAGAACTATTGTTCTAAGTTACGTTAGCACATATAACTACCTGTTCGTATTAGTGGCACATCATTTAGAATAGTGCAATACAGTGAGAGAATCATAGAATCAACCAGGATGGACGAGACCTCCAAGATCAGCCAGTCCAACCTAGCACCCAGCCCCGTCCAAGCAACTAGACCATGGCACTAAGTGCCTCAGCCAGGCTTTGGTTGAACACCTCCAGGGATGACAACCCCACCACCTCCCTGGGCAGCCCATTCCAATGCCAGTCACTCTCTCTGCAAACAACTTCCTCCTAACATCCAGCCTAGACCTCCCCTGACACAACGTGAGGCTGTGTCCCCTTGTTCTGTTGCTGGTTGCCTGGCAGAAGAGCCCAATCCCACCTGGCTACAACTTCCTTTCAACAAAAGAAATGTTGTTTTTTTTGTTGGACACAGTTAAAAACATTAATTTTGCTCAGACTTCTGAAGATTTTCCTATTGCTGTTGTACAAAACAATGGTGAAAAAAAGGAAAGTAGTAGACAGAAATAAGATTACAGTGCCTCAGATCAGTTCTTCATTAATAACTCTGTACCTTTTCTGTTTCTGGCCTCAGTTAGATATTTTTAGGTAGGTATTTTTAAAACAGCATGTCCTGGAGTCTGGTATACCCCAAAATCTTCTCCCTCTGTGGTTTGAATGGGAGAGGGAAAGGTGCGAAAAGACCAACAGGCCCCTCCCTCTGCCCTGCAGGCATGAAGGGGGGGAGCAAGGGACCCTTCCGGCACGAGGGGTGCCCTATGCAGTGCCTGCACTGGGAACAGGCTGGGGATTGGCTGCGGTCTTCACGCCTAGGCAGTGGTATCTCAGCTCTTTGTCTAGGAAGAGTATAAATATTGTGAGACTACCTACCTTGGGGTTCCTGCCTTGGAGTTCTCCCCTCCCGCCTGGATAGCTTCTGTAGGAGTCCCCTGGTGCTCTGAAGGATGAGCTCCTGAGGGACAGGACCGTCCCTGCTTTGGAAGGCTTCCCACGATAAGCATCCCCTTTATGCAGGCTTGATTGGCCTTAACGAGCCTCAGATGTCTTTTGAAAGAGAGCAAGTGGACACTCATCTGGACCACCTTTTCTCTCAGCCAGCCTGGCTCACCTGTGAGCAAACTTTTGGCTCATCCTGATTAATAGTGGGGAATGCTATGTTTAGTAGCTTAGCCTTTTCCAATTCCTGACTTCCAAAATAGTCCAATTTACCTGTGATATCCTTGTAAGATCTTCTCAATCTAAGTTGTTCTTAGAAGTGTGAAGTAAGGCTTAAGTGGAATGTGCATAACTATATCTATCATTGTGATTTAAATGCCTGGTTCAGCTCCTGTCCATTAGCACAAGATTTGCTAACATAACAGTAGTGTTCCTGGAGCTAAAGAAAAGTCACATTCTGAGTCCTGAGATAAGTATACTGTCAGCAGTATCTTGGCATAAGGCTTCTGCAACCTTGTCATCCCATCCAGGAAAGTCATTATTGTAACAATTGTCAAAGCATTCCTAGTGCTTGAGTAAATAATTTGGTCCATCAAAATGCAGTGTAGTTGTTTTCTTTCATTACTGACTAATGGATGAAATATTTGCCAGGCAAATCGCTGCTTTTCATGACCAGAGTCATTTCATCCAAATCTTTTAAGCTCTAATTTCCAATAAATTATTTGGTAGCTAAACAATTGTTAAGCTTGAGGAATAAAGCTTTTAGAGTAATAAGAGCTACGTAAGGAGAACGCAAGTCCAATGGCTACTAAACTATGCGGGAAATGCAATCTTTGTTTTTCAAATACAATTAACTGGGCTAGAGGATGGTGAAGGTATGAGAGTTTTCTGCTTTCTCATTCTGCATTTTACCCTCTAAAGTATTAAGTTAATAACATATTTTAAACTGGGAGTTCTCAGGCACAGAAATTAGAGAGTAATGCTTTTCCTTCTTCCCTGTCTGAGCTAATGAACGTGAAACAATTAGCAACAGAGCATTAAAAACTCCAAGGAAGGAACTCTGCCTTTGTCTTGTAGCTAGAATAGCCTCTCAGTTAAGATGATCTCTGGAAAGATTGGAGAATTCAGTTTCTATCCCCTGACATTTTTTTTGGGAAATCAACTTTCATCTCTAATTTGCTAAGTACAGAGAAATGATGCAAAACATTAACCTACTGAACCAAAGTATATAGGTAATGATTTTTCCATACTATTTTAATATCATTGTTGCTAAGGTTGCAGGTGGATGCCTAAGAGATGTCCCAAGGCATGCCTAGCAGAAGAGATGGTGACAAATTACAGACAAATATCATAGAATCAACTAGGTCAGAGGAGACCTCCAAGATCATACAGTCCAACCTATCCAGTAAGAGAAGCACTTCTGTTCCCTTTGTAGGTTTATTTTCTTCATAAATATAACAATAAGTATCTAACAGAGAGTGGCTGGAGAGCAGCCAAGAAGAAAGGGACCTAGGGGCACTGGTGGATAGTAGTTTGAAGATGAGCCAGCAGTGTGCCCAGGTGGCCAAGAGAGCCAGTGGCATCCTGGCCTGTATCAGGAACAATGTGGCCAGTAGGACGAGGGAGATTATTCTTCCCCTGTACTCAGCACTGGTCAGGCCACAGCTTGAGTGCTGTGTCCAGTTCTGGGCTTCTCAATTCAAGAGAGATGTTGAGGTGCTGGAAGGTGTCCAGAGAAGGGCAACAAAGCTGGTGAGGGGCCTGGAACACAAACCCTACGAGGAGAGGCTGAGGGAGCTGGGGGTGTGCAGCCTNTTCTATTCTATTCTATTCTATTCTATTCTATTCTACCTTGTTAAATATTAATCAATACTTGTTCATGGTTTTGGCACTTCTTATCATTTCTTGTTCTCTTTTATTCAATTTTGCTTACAGTTACAATTTTTTTTTCCTTCCTGAATGTTTTTGGTTTTCTCTTCCTGTTATTTTGGGAGTTTTGTATGTTTGTGTTTGGTTTGATTTTTTTTTCAGCTTCTTTTATTGTTTGTGAAAGTATATACTAAATACCTAAGGAGATAGAACATCTGTTTTGTTGCTAGATAATTCAGTTTAGTGTCTGACAGCCTCAGCAGTATGACTTAGAAATGTTATACCAGCACATTTTTCACTCTACTTGAATAGGGCAGATCAAAGAAAGAGAATAGCTGAGAATTATAGTTTCCTAATTTTTGACTATTTCACCCCAATGCAAAATAAGGACACTGGTTGCAAGCTCTAACTCATTCCTTGGAGAGGAACACTGCAATGTTCTAATCTTCCCTCATGCTTTCTATCAAGATATTAAAATCTCATCTGTGGTGTTTCACTGAAATGCAATATTACTGGAGCAAATGATAACACATTAGGCAGGAAATGCAGGAGTGAATTCAAAACATCTTTTCTTAAAGTACCGCATGCAGCTCTGGAGCCCCTATTACAAGAGGGATGTGGACATGCTCCAGCAACAAAGAAGGGCCACAAGGATGCTCAGAGGGCTGGAGCACCTCTCCTATGAGGACAGACTGAAGGAGTTGGGGCTGTTCAGTCTGCAGAAGAGGAGGCTCCCAGATGACCTTCTTGTGGCCTTTCAGTATCTGAAGGGGGCCTACAAAAAGGCTGAGGAGAGACTTTTTAGGCTCTCAGGGAGTGACAGGACTAGGGGGGAATGAAGCAAAGCTGGAGGGGGGGAGAGTCAGATGGGACGTGAGGAGGAAGTTGTTCAGCATGGGAGTGGTGAGAGCTGGGACTGGGTTGCCCAGGGAGGTGGTTGAGGCCCCATTGCTGGAGGTGGTTAAGGTCAGGCTGTGGATGAGGCTGTGGGCAGCCCGGTCTAGGGTAGGGTGTCTCTGCCCATGGCAAGGAGGTTGGAACTAGGTGATCCTTGTGGTCCCTTCCAACCCTGACTGATTCTGTGATATTATGTATCTCAAGAAATGCCTCACATCAGGAGAAAGATGTACATTTGTTAGTGTTTTTTACAGTTTCATGTAAGTATAAATAGAAAGTTATGAGATTGTAATTTTACCTTTTTTTAAATAATAATAATTAAAGAAAAAGAACCAAACCAACCAAAAAAAACACCCAACTAGTATTTGATTAGAAACCAAATGACTAAATAAATAATGTGGGAGGAAAATAGTGTTCTTTAATTATTTGTCATTAAAGAGAAAAGAACATAAAAGTTGTGTAACTTGGACAACTATGACTATGAAATGAAATTAACTTACTGATAATATGTCACAGGACAATGCTTCACAAAATAGGTTTATATACACATATGCACTCTTTAAAGAAAAAGGTAGAGTTAATATCAAGGAAGAAAGAAGCTTTTGCTTATGTAAGACACAATGAAAGAAATTTTTCTGGTACCACAAAAGTGTTGACCACTACAGTCAAAGAAACATTATACCAATATCTATCACGGAATAGTTCATAGAATAGAATAGAATCAACCAGGTTGGAAGAGACCTCCAAGATCATCCAGTCCAACCTATCACCCAGCCCTATCCAGTCAACTAGACCATGGCACTAAGTGCCTCAGCCAGGCTTTTCTTGAACACCTCCAGGGACAGTGACTCCACCACCTCCCTGGGCAGCCCATTCCAATGCCAATCACTCTCTCTGCCAACAACTTCCTCCTAACATCCAGCCTAGACCTCCTCCAGCACAGCTTGAAACTGTGTCCCCTTGTTCTATTGCTGGTTGCCTGGGAGAAGAGACCAACCCTCACCTGGCTACAGCCTCCCTTCAGGTAGTTGTAGACAGCAATGAGGTCTGCCCTGATCCTCCTCTTCTGCAGGCTGCACACCCCCAGCTCCCTCAGCCTCTGCTCACAGGGTTTGTGTTCCAGGCCTCTCACCAGCTTCATCTGGAAATATGAAGTTGGAAATATGAAGGTGTTTTCACAGAAGTCAGTATTAGAAAGAGAATAATAGACTAACAGATGTTTTTGTACAGCATGAAGGTGTTACAGAAATACCAGTGTCACACACCTAGATAGTTGGGAGAGCACAGGAATATCGCATAATTAAAACATTTGGTAGTTGTCAATCGTTATCGTAAGGCTAATCTTTAATACATCTACCTCCATAAACACAGTAAAAAGGACTGGAGATATTCACTCCATTCTCACTAAAGCAACCTTCTTCTTTCCTTTCCCCTGCCTTGAAGGTTCCTTAATTGCTTCAATTTTCTAAGTAGCAATATCTTTTTGTAAGGTCTCTGCACGATGGATGAGTTTTCTTTGCTGTCTCAGAAACAATCACCTCCTCCTCCTCTTGCTTCAATGTGACTCTAGAAGGGGTTTTTAGCTGCCCTATGCTTATGTGAATTGAACCCAGATGTCTTTTCGCTCTAGAGTTTTTGAATACTCTGAAGTAAATATGTCCCTTGTGCAACAACTGAGTGGAAGAAAATGTTTTACTTCTGAGTTGTTACCTTTCAGGGCCCTTTACATGTGTGTTGCAAAGGAAGCTTTATTTAGCTATGAAAACATTTTTCCGTATTAAAAACAAAACAAAACAAAACAACAAAAAAAAACCCTCCAAAAAAAGACAAAACCAGAATCCCCCCTGAAGTCATGAAAACATCAGGATAAAAGCTTAAAATATTCTGTGGTTTAGGGCATTTCAATCTCAGAAGACCAAAATAGGCCTAACTTAAAAAGGGCTTTTCAATGATCCCACACATGCTGTCAAGCAATAAAAGCCTGGAAACAACCACCTGGTTACACTCAGCTGTCCAAGATACAGAGGACTGGATAGCAATACAGAATAGAATAGAATAGAATAGAATAGAACAGAACAGAATAGAATAGAACAGAACAGAATCAACCAGGTTGGAAGAGACCTCCAAGATCATCCAGGCCAACCTAGCACCCAGCCCTATTCATTCAACTAGACCATGGCACTAAGTGCCTCATCCAGGCTTTGCCTGAACACCTCCAGGGACGGTGACTCCACCACCTCCCTGGGCAGCCCATTCCAGTGCCAATCACTCTCTCCGTGAAGAACTTCCTCCTAACATCCAGCCTAGACCTCCCCCCGGCACAACTTGAGGCTATGTCCCCTTGTCCTGTTGCTGGTTGTCTAGGAGAAAAGACCAACCCCACCTGGCTACAACCTCCCTTCAGATAGTTGTTGACAGCAATGAGGTCTGCCCTGAGCCTCCTCTTCTCCAGGCTGCACACCCCCAGCTCCCTCAGCCTCAGAGGCAAATCTATTTGCTCTTCTGACAGGGTGACCCTATATGCTTAACAGCTTTTGTACATCCTAGTCACTTCTCCTGCCTACAGAATGTCTGCATCCTTCAGACTGTCACTTTTGCCAACACAGCCTTGCTTTAGGCCATCCATGTAGGTTTCACTTGTGAAAATAACACTGTATACATCTAGTATAGGCTCCTGCATCTTGTTCCTAACCACAGTGGCAGACTTCTTTTGTCCATTTATCTGTCCCTGGAAAGATCTGAGTGCTTTGGAATTAAACTATAATCTTACATAGAGTGCAAAATCTTGATGCACTCACTCATTACTCATTCCATTTTAAGGTCTGCCTAGCCTTTCAATATCATCAGTTCCTATTAATGCAGACAAACATTTTAAGCAATGCCTTTTATTTGGGAAGTCTTGAAAGTTATAATATGAGTGATTAGGTCTATTTCTGTGATGCAAACTAACAGATAAAAGCTTTTCATTGTGTGTTACCTAACATCTTGATTTTACCTTACATCCCTATTATTCATTGTGTCGTTAGGAGGTTATGTGGTCATTTAGGGGGAAAAAACCAACAACAATAAAAAAAGCCCAACGAAACATCATAGAATCAACCAGGGTGGAGGAGACCTCCAAGATCATCCAGTCCAGCCTAGCACCCAGCCCTAACCAGTCAACCAGACCATGGCACTAAGTGCCCCATCCATCCTTTTCTTGGAACACCTCCAGGGATGGCGACTCTGCCACCTTCCTGGGCAGCCCATTCCAAAGCCAATCACTCTCTCTGGAAAGAACTTCCTCCTAACATCCAGCCTAGACCTACCCTGGCACAACTTGAGACTGTGTCCCCTTGTTCTGTTGCTGGGTGCCTGGCAGAAAGACCAACCTCACCCGGCTACAGCCTCCCTTCAGGTAGTTGTAGACAGCAATGAGGTCATCAAAGCAAAATAAACCAAAACAAACAAACAAAAGCGAAAGTAAGAGCAAAACAAGAAGCAACAGAGTCAGAACTACCCAAACATCTCTTTTTGCAGATGATTTTCTGGTAAGAAGCAGTGACCATAATCACATAGATAATTCATTGTTTTTAGCTCTAATTTCAGCTAATAGAATCTGACAACCTTTTGCACAGTCTCTTGTTCTTAATTGTGCTACAGCTATGGATCTACTTTTATTATATTAGACATGATACTGATTTATTTTAAACGGCCTAGTAATTACAGTAATGCCCTTAGGCTAATGCTAATTTCGACTTCAGCTTTCATCTAACTTCACTTAAGCCTATGTGTGCATGTAAAAATAAAAACAAATGGAGTTTCCAACAGTTTTATCAGTTGAAAACTGTTGTCTAAATAATAATTCACTAAATAATCCTTAGAGTAACCTAATATCTCCAAGCTGACCAACAGTGAAGCACTATTTAATCATTATTGCTTTTCAATAGATAAGTCAAAATGAGTGATAATAGTTAGTCATTCAGATGCTTGCCTTTTTTTTCAGGGCAATAATAATTAATTCTCAGTGGGGTAGAAATATTTTGTAGATAGCAAACTGTACTTTGGTAAGGCCAATCCTTCTTGTAATGGAGCCCCCAGCACAACTTGAAACTGTGTTCCCTTGTTCAGTCAACTAGACCATGGCATCAAGTGCCCCATCGAGTCTTTGCTTGATCACCTCCCTGGGCAGCCCATTCCAATGCCAATCACTCTCTCTGGCAAGAACTTTCTTCTAACATCCAGACTAGACCCGCCCTGGCACAACTTGAGACTCTGTCCCCTTGTTCTGTTGCTGCTTGCCTGGCAGAAGAGACCAACCCCACCTGGCTACAGCCTCCCTTCAGGTAGTTGTAGAGATCAATAAGGTCTGCCCTGCGCCTCCTCTTCTCCAATACATCACATGTATTGATATCAGGACGAGAATGTTAGAGTACGTAACTAAGTTCTACCTTTATTAATTTCCTTAGCTAGGTGAGACTGCATTAATAGAGGTAGAATTTGTTCTATTATTGATACAAGGATACATCAAACGTTCACTAATATTTATATTTAATATCACTAAGTAACTGTAATGTCATATCCAGGTATGTCTACATTTTCCTGTAGACAGTCCAAAGACACTTGTCCTATGACAGAGAGCAAATGAGCAGAGCCTGTCCCCTGTCACAGAGAGCAAATGAGCAGAGCCTGTCCCCCCCACTTCTGACCAGCCATCAGATGTTTATAAACATTTATTAAATCCCTTCTCAGTCTTCTCCTCTCCAGACTAAAAAGTCCCAGATCCCTCAGCCTCTCCTCATAAGCCGTGCCCTCCAGTCCCCTCATCACCCTCCTAGCCCTTCGATGGACCCTCTCCAGCAGATCCCTGTCCCTCTTAAACTGAGGAGCCCAAAACTGAATGCAGTATTCAAGAAGAAGTCTCACCAGGGCAGAGTAGAGGGGAAAGAGACTCTCCCTTGATCTGCTGGATACACTCTTCTTAATGCACCCCAAGATCCCATTGGCCTTCTTGGCCACAAGGGCACATTGCTGTGCCATGGGTAATTGTTATCACCAGGACTCCTAGGTCCCTTTCCACAGAGTTGCTCTCCAGCAGATCACCTCCCAGCCTGTACTGGGAGTTAGTGAAACTCTGCTGAGAAGTTTCAGTCTTCTCTGTGAATGTAAATTGTTATGGCTGGAGGTATTAAGGATGTGAGATTTTTTTTTTTCCAAAATTAATATTCTTTATTAATTTTGATATTCAGGACTCTCACCACCTGCCCTGTAATTTTTAATAATAATTGGCTCTGTGCAACAGTCATGAAAACACTATACATAGGAAAACAGACTCTAGAACACTTAAGAAATGACTAGTAATAACACAACAAACATTAAACTCAGTTGTACTGGAAAGAGGTTCTTATGGTCAGTTGTACCACTTCCTGCTAGAGGGACTCAAGAAGCTCCTTTCTGCTAAAGGCAGAAGCTTGGATTCAATTAGAGAATTTACAGAGTTTTGCTAAAGGGAATTTTGAGCATTAACTCACAAAATATTAATATCTCCAGACTCCTGGGACAAATTACAGTTTCTAGACAGTACCCAAACACTTGCAGGGAGTTCTGCTGGTGTCTTGTCACCCATTGAGGCTTCTGATATTCCCAGGCTCTTCACAGGGATGCTGGGAGAAAGGCAGACAATTTCTCACCTGACCCTGGTTTCTCTTGGCTCCAGACTTGACATGGAAGCTGGCAGGTGTAGGCAGAAATCTTGCAGATGTGGAGTCTCAGCACGATGTCATGCTGGCTAAACAAACCTATCACATGAAGGCAATTAATGCCAGTGTTATGGTGAACTGAGACTATTTCCAGGTATAGAAACTCAAAGATTCTGGGCTTGTTATTATGCATCAGGACTAGCTGATAGCTTAGCAGACATAATGCCACAGAGCACATTAAGGCAAAAATCATGGCAGAAGCAGCATTGTTTTTACTGCTCATCTCTTTTTATCAATATAGCCTAATGGGCCTTTGTCCACAGATCAGCCAACCAGAATGGCACTTTCCCAAGCTTAACCATATTAAGTGAGCTCAGGGTTTAGTTTTACCTTTTTAGGACAGAACACAAACAAGTGTATAAACAGGTGTGGGCACCCTGTAAACAAGTTTGGACCGACATGGTGGCACCAGGGGGCTTTGCCTTCCTTTCCCGCAGTTACTTGTCCCATCAGCTGAGGAAGGAGAGCCCAAAACATGTCTGGGCAAGCCAGGACATGTTTAAGCCTAGTTTGGTCTTCCATGACAAAATGAATAGTAGATACACTATCTGGATCTGCCACAATTGCAAGAATATTAGCTAGGCAGCAAACAATACTGTGAACAAGAAACCACTTTAACAAATCAGAGTTATTAACTTCAGTATTTCAAATCTTCAAAGCTTTTTCTCTTTCTTCCCCCCCCCCTTTTTTTTTTTTTCATTTCCCCAATTCTACAGCTGCAGTTCTTGATCTGGAGTCAAAAGCAAGTGATACAATTTCCCTGGCCTTGAGCATAACAAATTACTAACGGTATTGTGTTCCTACTATGGAATGCAGTCTATGTGTGTGTGTGTGTCTGTGTACGGATGTAAGTTGACCCAAAAAAGGAGATCAAACAAGAGAAGAGTTACTGCAGATATATTTTTCCTATGGCTTAAGGAGTATCTGTCAAAATGTGATTTTCTTAAGCTTTTAATTAAGTATTAATATAAAGAGGAAGAAAAGTATCCCAGTTAGTTGCTTCCCTCAAGCACTAAATACACAGCATGAATGTGTATGCACAAAAGATATTATTTTCAACAAAGAGGGTTCTATAACATGATTTTTTTTAACATTTTCATCTTAAATGTGAGCAAATGGAAACAGATGTAGAGGCATTTTTTCTACATCTCATTAGGCTGCACGGTGCTTTGAAGGTTACAGGCAAACTTAATTTCGAGCATCCGTTACTCTTTCCTTGCTCAACACACACATCAGTTAAAATCCTTTTCTTTCCAAAAGCAGCTTTCAGACACACACACAGACAAAGAGTTCAACATGTTACTCTGTGGGTGCCTGAGTCAGAGCTGTAAGAGTGTTAAAACGTGTGACACGCACTAGTGTTGCTGCGTGTAAGATTGCCTCAGTGCCTTTCTACTTCAGAGAGGATGTACAAAGTACACATGAACAGCTGAAACTCTCAGATTATGAAAACATTTCATTTGCAATTTCCAATTGACTTTCAAATAGAAGCATTAAAGCATAAATAAGCTAAATGTCTAGACAAAATAACAACAAAAAGCAACAAACAGTACTGTGTGATATTATTTGGCTAAGTAGAATCACAGAATCAGTCACAGTTGGAAGGGAAATCTCATGACATCTTACAATGGTATATAAATACCTGAGGGAAAACTGTAAAGAGGAAAGAGCCAGGCTCCTTCCAGTGATGCCCAGTGACAAGATTAGAGACAATAAACACAGAGTAAACCAGAAGTGTCCATCTTAGCATCAGGAAGTACATTTTTACTGTGAGGATGACTGAACACTGGAAAAAGTTGCCCAAGGAACTTGTGGGATCTATGTTCTTGGAGATATTGAAAGAATCATAGAATCAGTCATGGTTGGAAGG
>WAAF01006224.1:17615-30584 GCA_013400475.1 Tricholaema leucomelas | reverse complement strand
CCTTCTTCGAGTCCGATGGTAGTCAGTAGGTCTATTCTTCTCTAGTTTGAAGCCATCGCCTCTTGTCCTGTCACTGCAGACCTTTGCAAACAGTCTTTCTTGTAGGACTCTTCAGGTACTGGAAGATTGCTACTAAGTCTCCCCAAAGCCTTCTCTTCTCCAGGATGAACAACCCCAGCTCACAGGATCACAGGATCACAGGGTGCTAGGGGTTGGAAGGGACCCAAGGAGATTATTGAGTCCAACCACCCTGCCAGAGCAGGACAATACTATCTAAGACAGATCACAGAGGAACACATCCAGACATGTCTTGAAAGTCTCCAGAGAAGGAGACCCCACAACCTCTCTGGGGAGCCTGTTCCAGTGCTCTGTGACCCTTATAGTAAAGAAGTTCCCCCTTGTGTTGTGGCAGAACCTCCCTCAGGATGTCCTCTTAGTAGAGGTGTTCCAGCCCCCTGAAGATTTTCACATTTCTCATCTGCTCCATCAGGTCCATGTTTTTCCCATATTGAGGGCTTCAGAGCTGGATGCATGCAGTACTCCAGGTGAGATGTCACCAGAGCAGAGTTGTGATGTTTCATTAGTCCATGTCTGCTCTTAGAAACCAGAGTTGAGCAAAGAGATATCAACTGGTCATAGAAGCTGTCCTCTAGTGAGTACTGAACAGAGGATCAAGCCTTGGCTTGCACAGACATGGGCTGCTGAGTTACCTGTGGAACATTTTTGGATGTGTGCCCTTAATTCCTAGTCTATTCATCTGCTAAGCAAGTTTGCTTTTCTTGGCTTTTTCTTGAGCTTAGCCAGCTGGGTTTTCTTCATGGCACTCATTTTGGCTGGATGTTCAGGTGCCTAGTAACTTTGCCTTCTCAAGTATTCATCCACGCATCGCTCATGTTTCATCTCATGCTGTGACAAAAGTTTTCTGAATGGCTTCCTACAGGTGTTGTATAATTTACATGAAAAATGAAACTTGCTGAATTTCACATAATCAGTTCTAAGTATACAGAAGAGCTGCTGATAAGAATGACCTTTTCAGCAAAGGACTTTTCAGGGAGTATCTCTTCATCCATGCAGCTTGTTAGAGGCCTCATTATCCCTTTAAAATTAATAATAAGGATTAAGAATCTCTTACTGATGCACTAATAATAAGTCTTGATAAAGAGTGATCATATTATTGACAACAATATTAAGAAAAATACTGAGGAGTGGATCAGCAAAAGAAAGAAATCTTTAAAAATAGTTACTCTGGACACCAACAAAAGTAAGATTCCAAAGATATCCTGAAGTCCATCTTCTCATGATTTGGCACCTTGGGTAAATAAAACTGTATTATATGCTATAGGAAACTGATGCTGCTGTCAGTATTTCTCCTCGGATTCTATGTTCTAGGAAGTTTATGATACTTGATAGCAAAAATTCACTGTGAGTTAAAACCATGGTTTCTCTGTTCTGATTATTTAAGTACAGCTTTCAAGGGAGACAAATGGTCTCTTTGTGAGTGTGATATGGCCATTTTCCTCTGTTTGAAAATGCTTAAGTGACAGACTGGGAACCAGCCTTCATTTAAAAAATAATCCGGAGCACAAATATTATTCCAACACCTGGCATAGTTGCTTGTTTTATTTCGTTTGGCAGGGGAGGACTGTACCTGAACTATTAATCCTTCATGAATGTTCCTGGTACATCACAGTTGGGTTTGGTTTGTTCATTTAAGTTCCACCTCTCCAGCTAATGGAGCTATATCTGCCTGGTGCCCAGTTACAAGTGGTGTCCCCCAGGGTTCAGTACTAGGTCCTGTCCTCTTTCATGTCTTTATCAATGATCTGAATGAGAGGGTTGAGTGCACCTGTAGTGGAGGGCCCATAGGCCCAAATAGGCTTACATATGCCTTGCCTTGCCTGGACTTTTTTTTCTGCCCAAACCAGAGGTAAACACATTAAACAGACAAAAGGGGCACAATAGGCCTGGTGCCACAAAGTCTGGCCTGCCCAGTGTCCAAGTTATATAATGCAGTTGTGTAAGCGGTTGCATAAACCCACGTGCTTGGCTTACGGCCCATAGGGTGTAAGGCCCATGCTCTTCCATTTTGAGGGACTAGACCTGTGGACCCTTCCTAGTTTGATGTGTTTTGGGTAAGCCTATTGGGTAATATTGTGGCCAAAGGACCATTAACCTCGGCCCACATCTGATAAATAGGGCAATCCAGGTAAACAAGATGCTCTTGCCACTCTCTCCGCTCACCTCTCCCTGCCTGCCTGCTGCCTGAGGCTACCATCTTTGTTTACTTTACATGCTCCTTTATCCATGACAATTTGCACCGATCCAGTGGATGATCGAATAAGGCATTCCTGGCCAGCCATCACTCCAGCCCGCCATATCAGCCCAATCGTGCCTGTGGAACCTTCTCAGACGCTGTGCCCCAATTTGAATTGAACTATCAGCTCCATGTGAAATCAGTCATGTGGCTATCACTATATATTTTGGGAACACAGATACTGAGACTTACAACTAGTGAGTATTTGAACTCTCTTGATTCAATTTGCTACATAATTTTATTAACTTTAACAGCAGTAGTTTATGCCACAAGACTCTTTGATCAGAACATTTATAAAGCCTCTACCAAGTTGCTTAATTTAGCTGTATATAGACATTCTGTAAAATAGTTCTACCAGCCATATCGAAAAATTTGTGTGGGTTAGCTGTATATAAGTTTGGGGGGAAATTCCCTTTGTATGTATTAATAAATTATTCAATAACCTTTAAATTGGCCTCATATCTCACCCCAAACTCAAACTCAAACCCCTCTATAACAGCACCCTCAGTAAATTTGCAGATGACACCAAGCCGGGTGGCTGTGTTCATCTGCCAGAGAGTAGGGAGGCTTTGCAGTGGGACCTGGACAGGTTAGACCCGTGGGCCAAGTCTAACTGTATGGTGTTCAACAAGGCCGAGTGCCAGGTCCTACACAGAATCACAGAGTCACAAAATATTTGAGGTTGGAAGGGACCTCCAGAAATCGAGTCTACCCCCTCTGCCAAAAGCAGGATCATCTAGGACAGGCTGCACAAGAATGCATCTGAGTTTTGAAAGTTTCAATAGAAGCAGACTCCACAACCTCTCTGGGCAGCCTGATCCAGGACTCCATCACACTCACTGTGAAGAAGTTTCTCCTCATGTTGAGGTGAAACCTTCTATGTTCAATTTGTCCCTGGGTCACAACAACCCCATGGCAAGCTACAAACTTGGAGATGCATGGTTGGAAAGCTGAAACTCAGAGAGAGACGTGGGGGTTCTGGATGATAGTAGATTAAACATGAGCCAGCAGTGCCCAGGTGGACAAGAAAGTCAATGGCATCCTGGCTTGGACTAGAGAAAAGTGTGGGCAGCAGGATCATCCCCCTGTGCTCTACTCGAGGCCACACCTTGAGTATTGTGTTCAGTTCTGGGTCCCTCACTATAGGAAGGACACTGAGGGACTGGAACATGTTCAGAGAAGGGCAGCGAGGCTCGAGAAGGGCTGAGATGAGGGGTGTTCAATCTGGAGAAGAGGGGGCTGACGGGATACCTCATTGCTTTCTACAACACTCTGAAGGAAGGTTGCAGCAAGGAAGGGGCAGCCTCTGCTCCTTGGTCGCAAGCAACAGGAGCAAAGGAAATGGTTCCAAGCTGTGCCAGGGGAGGTTCAGGCTGGATGCTAGGAAATATTTCTTCCCAGAGAGGGTTCTCAGATGTTGGAATGGTCTGCCCAGGGCAGTGGTGGAGTCACCACCCCTGGAGGTGTTTCAACAGCCTGTGGACCTGGTGCTTAGGGACACAGTTTAGTGTTGACCCTTCAGCACTGGGTTGAACATTGGACTGGATGAGCTTGGAGGTCTCTTCCAGCTGGATGTTTTCTGTGATTCTGTGTGATTCTTGTCTCCCAAAACCTGGATACGTTATCCCTCATAGAGAGATCTGAGTTGTGTTTCCAGCTCAGCCTTTACATCGTTGAATGGGTCCATTTCCTGCCTGAGTCACAGCTTTTCTAGTGGATAGAATTGGAGAGGGAAAGTGTCTGTGATGATCAACAGGTGCTTTGAAGTCTAGGGATGAAAATCAGAACTGGAAGGGTGTTGAAGCACCCTTTTGTCTGTACAGACACTGTAGCAAGATCCTGCAGCAAGATCCTGCACAGGGGCATACCAGATTTGGCATTCCCAGGCACACACAGAGAATGGAAACCCTGAGCATACTCTTTTTCATCTGAGGTAGTACTTGATGTGGAGACAGATGCAACAGGGAATGTTCACACAGGCATATGGTGGCTCCAGGAAAGGAACAGCTTTACCTCTGCAAAAGCTGAAATAGATTCATGTGATGGCATAGTGAAAGCATGTAGCATCATCTGGAGAAAATGAGCTTGCTTTCAAAATGTCTAAAATTAACAGTGGTGTGGAATCAGGAAACTGACCCTTGAGTTGGAGAAAGGGAAAAACAAAAATGGAGAGGCAAGTGGAAGCATTTATTGCCTTGGTAGTGATGCAGAGGGGGATTCTGCTGCCTATGCCGATTTGTGGCAAAGGGGAGAAATCACTAGGTGCGAGATAATTATGTATTAAAATATATATTTATTAAACTCAATATTCTGAACTCTCATCATCCCCAACCACTATATTTAATATTAAATGGACTCTTTCACGGTTATGGGTCGACCTTATGAGTATAATACACAATATGGCTTATTAATAACTATATTACTATAACTGGCATACAACTATTAACAGACTATTAACAGAGAGAGGTTTCCCCATGGCCCAGTGCTGCTTGGGGTCAATATACCATTTGCCCAGCAGGGTGGGCTGAAACACTTTCTGCTCTATGGCAGGAGATTACAGATATTACAGAGGTATTAAAGCTTTTACTCCCAATTCTGATTAATCACCACTAATCATTAATCACCCTCCGGGGCTATGTCAACAGCCTATTTATCTAGCAGTGTCCAAACCTCAGGGGAACTTTGCCCGTGGACTTAAGAGGCTGGAAATCTTCCCAGTTTTAGGGGAGATTGATAATCCTCCCAGTTTCTGGGGATGCAGTCTTCCCAGTTATCTGGGGGAAATGAATACAGTCTCTGACCTCATTCTCCTGGCGAGGATACTTCGTCTGGGGACCGCTGGCAGAACCTCTGATGCTGGAGAAGGATGCCGTGCAGTCGGAGCACGATTCTCACGCTGGCTGGCAGGCTGATCTCATGTGCAGACAAGTGAGTCTGCTCCTGGTATCTCGGCATCAATGGCTCTTACCAGGCAATAAAGCAGCGGGCATGCAAGATGTGCACGGCTGGCTGAGGAGTCTGAGCTCCTTATAACTCACCACAGATGGCTGGGAGATTCTATCTCCGCAATAGCAGCATATCAGGTGTGCCTGAGTGTAAGCGATCGTGAGCAGAGGGGGGCCCAAGCGTGGGGCCTGAGCGTGAGTGTGAGCACACTTGTGACGCACGTGTGTGAGTCAGAGCAAGTGAAAGCTAGCAGAAGCTCATAGAAGCATGCAGGAGCTAGCATGCACAGGAAGCAAGCATATACACAGGCAAGCATGTCCGCAGAACCACTGGGAGCACTGTGAGCTCTCATTTATGAACTGTGGGCTGAGATCAATTGGCTAACTTGGCCACCAGTGACCAATCGATTTGGCAGTCAGCCAAACAATACTATAATAGGCAAAATCACTTGTCTTGTACCTCCAAATATGGAGAGAGCATAGTCTGCGCCACATGATGACAGTGTGGGCTTATGCAACCTGTTTACCACCTGGGCCTCAGATGGGCTAGACACTATGGCACCTCGGCCTATTGTACCCTTTTCTGCCTTTAATGTGTTTAACCCTTGTTCGGGGAGGCAAACATGTTTGGAAAGGCAAGGCAAAGTGAGGCATAAGAAAAGCCCATTTTTCAGGCCTACAGGCCCTCCACAACAGGTAGAAGAAAATTACCATGAATGTCTGTGTAATTATTAGTGTTTCAAGTTTTCCATTTTGCTTTTAATCTTTCTTGGAAGGTTTTGCTGTAGTGCCTCAAGATGAGCAATTTCTCACACGCAGAGTCAAGTGCTTTTGGTATAAGTCACAGAATGACAGAAATGTTCCACTTGGAAAAGCCCCTCAAGATCACCAAGTCCAACTCAGAATTCTATTTTACAATTTTCACCCTAAACCAAATCCCCAAGCACCATATCCAAATGACGTTTAAACACAGTCAGAATTGATGACTCTACCATCTCCCTGAGCAGCATATTCCAATGCCTGACCACTCTTGCTGGGAAAAGGTTTTTCCTAATGTCTAGTCTAAACCTACCTAGTAGCTTGAGGCCATTTCCTCTTGTTCTATCACTACCTGTGAGAAGAGACTTGCACCAACCTCTCCACAACCTCCTTTCAGATAGCTGTAGACAGCCATAAGGTCTCCCCAGTGCCCCAGCTTCCTCCTTTTCACACTCACCATCCCCAGCTCCCTCGGTCACTCCTCGTAAGATTTAGTCTCCAGGCCTTTCCCCAACTTCCTTGCCCTCCTCTGCACTGGCAACTCTCCACATCCCTCTTTTATTGAGGTGCTCAAAACTGGGCACAACACTTGATGTGTAGCCTCATCAGAGCTGAGTATAAGGGGTACATTCACTCTGAGCAGGGTGCACAGGAAGGTGTCCAGGTGGGTTTTGAATGATTCCAGAGAGTCATTCTCTGGGCAGCTTGTTCCAGGACTCCACTGTACCTAATGTGAAGAAGTTCCTCTTCATGTTTAGATGGAACTTCTTATATTCAAGTTTGTGCCTGTTACCTCTTGTCCTGTCACTGGACACCACTGAAATAGACTGGTCACATTCTCCTGACATCCAGCCTGTAAGTACTGATAAGATTCCCCTTTCAGTCTTCTTTTCTTGACTAAAAAATCCCAAGGCCCTCAGCATTTCTTCATGAGAGAGATGTTCTAGTTCACTGATTACATGTGGCAGTAATCATAGAATCACAGAATTGTCAGAGCTGGAAGGAATCTCAAGGATCATCTAGTTCCAATGCCCCTGCCATGGGCAGGGACACCTCACACCAGATCAAGTTGCTCAGAGCCACATCCATTCTGGCCTTAAAAACATCCAGGGATGGAGTGGAAACCACCTCCCTGGGCAACCTGTGCCAGTGTCTCATCACCCTTATGGAGAAGAACATCTTCCTAACATCCAATCTGAATCTACCCATTTCTAGATTTGCTCCATTGTCCTCAGTTCTATCACTACCAGATATCCTAAAAAGTCCCTCAGCAGCATTCCTATAAGGCCCTTTCAGATATTGGAAGGCCACAATAAGGTCTCCTTGGAGCCTTCTCCTCTCTAGACTGAACATCCTTAAATCTCTCAGCCTGTCCTCATAGCAGAGCATCTATCACAGGATCATCTTCGTGGCCCTTCTCTGGACATGTTCCAGCACTTCCAGATCTTTCTTGTAATAGGGGTTCCAGAACTGACCATAGTGCCTCCGGTGAGGTCTCACCACCAGAGTGGAGTAATATAAAATACACTAGTATAAAATATTTCCATATTCTGCAATGTGGGAGTTACACTGCAGAGCTCTTCAGGTAGTTAAGGCCAGGGAGGAAGTTGATTAGTTGAAGAGTAAAAAGAATGTATTATTTCTCATCATTTCAACAAGTCTCCGTGTTTTCAGTATTGAGAACTGTGTGATTAATGTGGCTGCAGCCCTACATTCATTTGCAAACTATAGTGGGAACATTGACGAGTGATAATCTGCAGAGGGTGTTCTAACCTGCAATGAAATCGATGCTATTCTTTGGGACAGGCACACACATCCATGCCTACTAGAGGTGGAGAAGCTGCTCCTCTTGGACATCTTTCTCTGAATCCTTTCCTGCTAGGGACCGTTCTTGATCAAAATCCTAGCAGTCTGGTGAGGCCATGATGTGAGTTCCTGATGATGTCCAGATGGCTCACAAGGGTAAACTGTCAAATGCCAGCACAAGTTTGAGTCTAGAAGTTGACTGGGAAGAAGAGATGGCAAACCTGGGAAAAATCCTTGGCACTCCCAGCAAAAGGAGTTGGAGTAGCTTGTGCTACTCTCTTTGCATCTGTGTGTTACTTGTGGGTGCTCAGGTGTGGTGTCACCCAGCAGTGCTTGCTTCCATCTGAACCTGCCTGGAAGAGAGGACACTTTTCCTGACAATATAGAGCCTGCCTCAATTACTGGCTACTTGCACTGGCATTAAACCCTGATACTGTGGTATGAGACATGGGTTAGAGGGTTAGCAGAGAAGGCTCATAGCTTGGGAATGAATTCCAACACTGTTAGCTCCCATTCTTGAAATCAAGATTTATCCATTTTGATTCATTTGTCTGTCTGGATGGTGGCTGACTGCCTTGTGCCAGCATTTGAGAAGTAAAATCACTCTTGATGTCTCTTTCTGCAGAAACTTGCCCTCTGGCAGTTTCTCTCCTTGCACCACTCACTAAAGCTTAGTCTTTCTCCATCCTGACCTTCCTTGTGAGCCTGAAGATGAGGTTCTGGGGACCCCCATGTGGCTTCATGATGGGAAGTTCTTTTTCTCTTTTACCTTAAATGGTCATAAGGTCAAACTCAATCCAGTATTGAAGAGATGATGTCAAATAAATTTAGATAAATATTGAAAGATAGTGGCTTTATCCAAGTGCCTGCTATTTTTATTGCTTCCTTTCAGAGAAAGAGAAAGAGAGAGGCTGGAGAGCTGGACAGGGAGAAATTGAATGAAATTCAACAAAGGCAAGGGAAGAGTTTTGCACCTTGGAAAGAACAACTCCAGAGATCAATATAGGTTTGAGACTGACCTGTTGGAGAGCAGTGAAGGGGAAAAGGACCTGGGGGTCTCGTTAGATGAACTTTGACCATGAATCAGCAATGTGCTCTGGTGGCCAGGATGGCCAATGCCATCCTGTGGTGTATTAGAAGGGCTGTGGTTAGTTGGTCAAGAGAGGTTCTTCTCTCCCTCTACTCTGTCCTGGCAAGGCCATATCTGGAGTACTGTATCCAGTTCTGGGCCACTCAGTTCAAAAAGGACCTCAGGGAACTGCTTGAAGGAGTCCAGCACTAAGCCACAAAGATGATGAAGGGAGTTGTTGTGAAAGGCCAAAATAGGCCTAAACATGTCCCAGCTTTTCCAGACATGTTTCCCTGTTCCCCCTCTCTCCTGCTGATGGGGGAAGCAACCATGGCAAGGAAATAAAGGCTCAGTGCCATCCATTAAGTCTCCTCTGTCTGGTAAACAGGGTACCCTCACATGTTTATACACTTGTGCCATAAAACGGCAAAAGCAAACCCTAGTTCACCTAATACAGTGAAGTTTGGCAAACTGCCATTCTGATTGGGTAAGCTCTGTGGCCAGAGAGCCATTAGTCTCAGGCCAAATTGATAAAAGAGATGAGCCAGTAAACACAATGTGCTCTACCTCAGTGCTCTCTGCCACTGCATTTGTGCTCTCTGCTGTTGTATCCTGCTGTGCTCTGCCCTGCTTTTGCCTTATTTGCTTTGCAACATTATGTCTGCTAAGTTCCAATCCAGGTTTACTGCATAATAAGATGCCCTGATGCTTTGGGCTTGTATACCTGGAATTACTTTAGTTTACCAGCAAAAAGCAGCAAGTGCTTCCATACAATAGGCTCACTTAGCCAGCATGACATTGTGCCCACCTGCACATCTGCAAGACATTATGCCAAGTCTGCATATTTGAAAGTCTTCTTCTGAGACTGGGAGCCCTGGAAAGGACACAGAGTCATCCAAGAGGAATCAGAATCAGGTTAATCGGCCTCTCTTCCAGCACCCTGTTAGGGCCTGGGAAGATCCAGAAGTTTCAATGGCTAACAAGATGCTGACAGAACTCCCTTCAAGTGTTTGGGTACTGACTGAAACTATAACTTAGCTCCAGGAATCTTGAGATAATAGTTTGTTAGTAAATATTCAAAAGCCTCCCTATAACTAATTCTAAGTGTCTTCTGCTTAAGCAGAAAGGGCCCTTTCAAGTCCCTCTAATGGGCAAGTGGTATAATCGATGGCAAGGACCTTCCAGTTGTAATAGTTTAATGTTGGCATTTTGCTAGTTATATCTTAAGTGCTCTAGATTGCCTCTGTTTTTTAATCTGTGTAGTATTTTTCATGACCACATAAAGAGCCTATTATTATAAGTTAAGTATTGTGGCAAAATTCATGGATATCAAAATTAATAAAGGATAGTAATTTTGAAAATAAAATCCTGCTCTTGCCCATATCATTACAGAGTAGTGGAACATCTTCCTTACAAGGAAAGACGAAGAGAGCTGGGGCTCTTTAGCTTGGAGAGCTGGAGACTGAGAGGTGAACTCATTCATGTTGATAAAGACATAAAGGGAGAGTGCCAAAAGGATGGAGCCAGGCCCTGCTTGGTGATGGCCAATGTCACGTCAAGGAGCAATGGGTGGAAGTTGAGGAATAGGAAGTTTCATGTAAACAGAAAGAGGATTTTTTTCTGTGTGTTCTGTTCTGTTCTGACAGAACACTGGAACAGGTTGCCCAGGGGACTTGTGGAGTCTCCCTGTCTGGAGATATTCAAGACCTGCCTGGATGTGTTCCTGTGTGATCTGGTATAGGTGATCCTGCTCTGACAGGGGGGGTGGAGTTTTCAAGGTCCTTTCCAACCATTAACAGTTTGTGATTCTGTAAAGAGATGAAGCAAGCTGCTCACAAATAGAGAGGGGCTGGTGGGGGATGTGGTGGTCCAAGGCTGCCTGGGGCCCAGTGACCATGAAAGTATAGGTTTTTCAATATATGGTGAAACCGGGAGGGGCATCAACAGAACCTCCACAGTGGACTTTCGAAAGGCAGACTTCAGCCTATGTGACGAACTAACTTGGAAAGTTCCTTGGGAAACAGCCCTTAAAAACAAAGGGGTTCAGAAAGGTTGGACCTACTTCTATAAAGAACGCCTGAAGGTGCAGCAGCAGATTGTCTCATTGTACCAGAAGACAAGCCAACAAGGGAGGCAGCCAGATTGGATGGGTAAGGAGCTGCTGAAGGTATTAAAGATTTGGAAAAATGGGGAGGTATCCCAGGAAGAGTTCAAGGATGCTGCTAGATTTTGTAAGAAAAAAAATCATAGAGGAAAAAGCCCATTTAGAACTTAGGCTGGCTACTGCTGTTAAGGACAACAAAACATGTTTCTATAAATATATTAGTGGCAAGAGAAGGGGCAAAGACAACCTCCAGTCCTTATTACATGGAAAGGGGAATATAGTGACAAAGGATGAGGAAAAGGCAGAGGTGCTTAACACCCTCTTTGCCTCAATCTTCAATAGTGGGACAGGTTGTCTTTAGGACAACTGGACTCCTGAGGTGGCAGATGGAGTCAGGGACCAGTATAGTCCCCCTCTAATCCAAGAGGAAGAAGTAAGGGACCTGCTGAGTCACTCGGATCCTCACAAGTCCATGAGACCAGATGGAATCCATCCTAGGCTGCTGAGAGAGCTAGCAAATGAGCTGGTCAAGCCACTCTCCATCATTTATCAACAGTCCTGGCTCACTGGAGAGGTCCCCAAAGACTGCAATCTGGCCAAAGTGATGCCCTTCACAAGAAGGGCCAGAGGGAGGAACCGGAAAAATACAGACCTGTCAGCCTGACCTCAGTGCCAGGCAGGATCACAGAACAGGTCATCTTGAGTGCCATTGCAAAGCACCTACATGATGGCTAAGGGATCAGGCCCAGCCAGCATGGGTTTAGGAAGGGCAGGTCCTGTCTCACCAACCTGATCTCCTTTTATGATCAGGTTACCCATCTGGTGCATGTGGGGAAGGCTGTGGAAATAGTCTACCTGGACATCAGCAAAGCCTTTGACACCATCTGCCACAACAAGCTCCTGGCAAAGCTGTCAGCTCGTGGCTTGGACAGATTCACTCTGATATAGATCAAGAACTGGCTGGAGGGCTGGGCCCAGAGAGTAGTGGTGAATGGTGCCACATCCAGTTGGCAGCCATCCACTAGTGGTGACTGGCTGCCAAGGATCAGTGCTGGGCTTTATTGATGATCTGGACCAGGGGATTGAATCCAGCATCAATTTGCAGATGACACCAAGCTAGAAGCAGGTGTTTATCTGTTGGAGGATAGGAGAGCCCTGCAGAGGGACTTTGACAGGCTGGACAGGTGGGCAGAGGCCAATGATACAAAACTTAACAAGATAAAGTGAAGGGTTCTACACTTTGGCCACAGCAACCCCAAGCAGATGGGGTTGTTTAGCCTGGAGAAGAGGAGGCTCAAGAGTGACCTCATTGCTTCTGCAACTATCTGAAGCGAGGTTGTAGCCAGGTGGGGATTGGTCTTTTCTCCCAGCAACCATGGAACAAGGGGACACAGTCTCAAGTTGTGCCAGGGGAGGTATAGGCTGGATGTTAGGAGAAAGTTCTTCACAGAGAGAGTGATTTGCCCTTGGAATGGGCTGCCCAGGGAGGTGGTGGAGTTGCCATCCCTGGAGGTGTTCAAGAAAAGACTGGATGAGGCACTTAGTGCCATGGTCTAGATGACTTTTAATACACCAGTTCACCTTTGGGTTTTCAGTTTACTTGGCTCAGGAAAAGTAAAACCACAATTGCCACCCTTATTGCACCCTTCCAGTATCAGAAGGGGGCATACAAGGAAGCTGGGGAGGGACATTTTAGGGTGTCAAGTAGTGATAGGACTGGGGGAAATGGAGCAAAACTAGAAGTGGGTAGACTCAGATTGGATGTTAGGAAGAAATTCTTTACTGTAAGGGTGATGAGACACTGGAACAGGTTGTCCAGGGAGATTGTAGAAGCCTCATCCCTGGAAGTTTTTAAGGCCAGGCTGGACGTGGCTGTTGTAAAGGGGGGGGCGTTCAATTTTAGATGTTTGGGGAAATCCGAGGCCGATTTAAATGTTATTAAATAATTTATTAACAAAAAATTATATATATA
>WAAF01006224.1:1687-17513 GCA_013400475.1 Tricholaema leucomelas | reverse complement strand
CCCATTTATAAGAAATGAATCGAGATTGATGGATTTATTGGCCATAACACTGCCCAATAGGCTTCTGGCAACAGGCAAGGGCATACCAAACATGGAAAAGTCCACCAGTCCGATACCCCCAAATATGGATGTTGTGAACTGAGCCACACCCTGACAAAATAAGCTTGTGTAACTTATTTACTGCACAGGCCTGCACAGGGCCAGACTCCTTGGCGCCGGGCTCTTTGTCCTCGCAATGTGCCTTTAATGCGTTTACCCCAGGTTAGGGGAGGAACGTGTTTAGGCATGCCCGGCAGAGAAAGAAAAAGAAAAAAGCCTATTCTTTTGGGCCTACAGCCTCTCCATGACAGTGGCTCTGAGCAACTTGATCTAGTGTGAGGTGTCCCTGCCTATGACAGGGGAGTTGGAGCTGGATGATCCTTGAGGCCTCTTCCAACCCTGACAATTCTATGATCCTATCATTATTTTGTGGTATTGGCAGCCAGTAACAGTCACATAATAGAAACACAGAGTACTTGCTGCAGCAGTTTTCTAAGCCCTGCTTGCTTGATAGCATGGAAACCTTCATCCTTTTCTTTGAGAGAGAAATGCTGTTCTGATATAGAATCATAGGATGGTCTGGGTTGGAAGGAGTCTCCGAAGGTCATCCAGTCCAACCCCCTCTGCTGTCAGCAGGGACACCCTCAACTAGATCAGATTGCCCAGAGCCCTGTCCAGCCTCACCTTGAATATCTCCAGGAACGGGGCCTCAACTACCTCCCTGAGCAACCTATGCCAGTATTCCACTACCCTCATGGTAGAGAGCTTGTTCTTACACGAAAGTGAAGACTTGAGCAGTCATGTATAAATGTATAAATTTCTACTCCTCTTTCCACCTAAATAAAAGTTCATGCATTGTTAGTTTCTACACATGAAACTATTCATGACTTTGATAATTTACTAAGAAAACTCACTTGAAGGCCTGTAATTTTATGCCTAGGTTTGTGGATTTATCATGTTTTGCAATTTTTTCATCCTTCACTTATAATCATATATTTTTCTATTTGTTCTCTACTTCCATTTTTTCACCTGCCTTTTTTTTTTTCCTTGAGATCACCATCTTGATCATATTGAAATATGAAGCAAATTACTTGTCTTATTTTCACAACATGATTTATCCTATGCCTAAAAGGCAGAAAAAGTTATTTTTCTTCTTTCATGTCTCTCTTACAGAAATATTCAGCTGAAGTGCCATTCCCCTCTCCCCATTTTTATTTTTTGATTTCTTGACATCATCCAGCTCAGTGTGACTCTGAGCATTTGTCTGTTATCCCTGCAAGGCATGAGTTGTGTGACTTACATTTCAGTTCTGATGACTAATGCTTTCTATTACTAGATGTTTCTTATTTATCCCTTATTTCTTTCTTGGCATAGTTATTAATTCATTTCTGTCTGAAACATCTTTCCATTCCATAAACTAAGCTATTTTCAGAAGCTGAGGGATGGCAAATCCAGATGGGACCTTCAAGATTACCTCTTCCACAATCCGAGTTCCTGAATCTAGTTTCCTTTGGACACTAAAGTGATTAATGAGCTACTTTCTTTTTAATGTAACTTTCTAAAACCTGACATGTTATGTTGGGCATTCATAGAATCACAGAATCATAGAATGGTCTGTGTTGGAAGGTCCAATCAAAGGTCCAGTCCAACACCCTCTGCAGTCAGCAGGGGCATTTTCAACTAGATCAAGTTGCCCAGAGCCCTGTCCAGACTCACTTTGAATATCTCCAGGCATGGGGCCACAACCACCTCCCTGTTCCAGTGTTCCGTTGCCCTCGTGATAAATGACTTGTTCCTAATATCCAACCTAAATCTGCTCTTGTCAGAGTAATGTTTTCTCTACTGGCATGACTGGATTAGTAAGGGAAGCAACACCCAGGTTCTCTGGGCTCAGAAAATCTCAGACTAAAGCACCTGACCTTGTGTCCTGATCCCTTTCAGTTCATAAAGTTGTGTCCAGCACCTATCTATGCATGCATATATGGCTAGGAACAAAATGTCTACATATGTGTATAGTTATGGCCCTCTGCATGACAGGGAATGCTGCCTCCAACCCTACTCCTCTTCTGCCTCCATCCCTGGTCAGCTCCATTCTGGATGCTCTGTGTCTGGTTTCAGCTGCAGGGAGCCAAATTCCATCAGTTGCAGTAGATCTAATTAGTCTGCATGAGCTACTGCATCATGAGGTTAGATATTTTTCTTCCCTGATCCCAGACTGATAAGACCACACATGGGTTGGACTTGATGATCTGTGAGGTCTCTTCCGACCTTGGTGATACTGTGATACTGTGAATTTTGTTGGCTTGGAGTGCAGGCCACTCTCTGCACCACTTCCTAATAAACAGACATATGTAAAGATGAAGTGCAGCTATTTAGATTCCTGTCAGTAATCAGTTTTACTGTAAGTCACACATTGCTGCTGTTAGCAGAAAAGGGTTGTGAGTTGGGGAGATAACTACAGAGCAAGTTGATTCAGCCTCTAACTGCAATAGAAAAACAGCACTGCAATGAGACATGAGTGCCTGAATAAGAACAGGAGGTCTGCAAAGGTGGATCAGTAAAACAATGTTTTTATTTAGTCCTACCAATTTCTTAAACAAGCGTGCAAACTTTTTAATGGAAAAGTATAGCACTTGTGAGACTACTGTTGATATAATCTGAATAAGACCTGGCTGTTCTGACCATTCCAAGCCTATAATTTATCTGCAGGCTGCAGGACACAGGAACTAATGGGTTAAAAAAAAAAAAAAAAAAAAAAAGTATTGGGTAATAAAGAGACATCTGAAGCTGAGCTTTGCAAAATAAAAGAATTTTCCCAAGGTCAGTTGATTATCCATTATGGCATATGTTGTTGAGTAATGCTGTTAATTTGCTTGATGATGCTATGGTTACTGAAAGGTAAGGAAATTAGGCAAGAAGGGATCCACTGAAACACAAACACCAAGCCACAGCACAGTAAAAAACAGAACGAACAGCCCCCATGTGTTTTAAGTATGGTGTATGTAAAAGGTTTTTCTGTCTGGATGATGATTTATGGTAAATAGATGTGGGTCATTACTGGAAAGCAGAAGAAATAATGATCCGGCCTTAAATTTACAGTTCAGCTCTTCACTCATAGAGAAAAGAACACCAACTCTTAATCCTTGCTGAAGGTAGAAGTGTAACACGTAAGGATGGATTGAGGTTGGTTGGCAGCTTTAGATTTGTCCTGCCCTAGATGCACACTGGTTTGGCAGTCTGGGTCATTCACATACTATTGTTCAACATGATGTTTGAAATCCAGTAGCTATCTTCTCGCAGGTAATTAGAGATAGAATCGTTGAATTATCAGGGTTGGAAGAGACCTCAAGGATCACAAAATGACAGAATCACTGAGGCTGGAAAAGACCTCTGAGATCATCAAGTCCAGCCTATGACTCAACCACACGATATCGGCTAAACTATGCCACCAAGTGCCACATCCAATCTTTTCTTAAAGATCTTAAAGATCTTTTCTTAAAGATTTTAAAGATCTCCAGAGATGATCTCCATCACCTCCCTGGACATCCATTCAGTGCCTAATCACCCTTTTGTAAGGAAGTGCTTCTTAATATCCATCCTAAACCTACCCTGGTGCAGCTTCAGAGCATGCCCTTTTGTCCTGTCACAAGCTGCCTGGGAGATGTCGTGGAGGGCCCATAGGCCCAAAAACAGACTTGCATATGCCTTGCCCTGCCTGGACATGTTTTTCCTGCTCATAATCAGGGGTGAGCACATGGCCAGCACAGAGGGGCACAATGGGCCTGGTGCCACGTGGAGTCTGGCCTGCCCAGGCTTTAGGTTGTGTAAGCCCCACATGCTCAGCTCACGCTTGCTGGGTGCTAGGCCTATGTGAGCCCCATATTTGGAAAGTCCAGGCCTGTGGCTCCTTGCCTATTATGGCAAGGTTGGCTGACTGCAAGTCTGATTGGTTATTGGTGTCCAATGAGACCATTGATCTCGGCCCACAGTTAATAAATAGACGTGCATTCACGTGCCAGCATTCCTCTTTTGCTCAACGGTGCACTCATTCACTTAAGCCTGTCATTACAGGGCTCAGACTCCCTGTGCAGCCGTGCATCCCACTGCACGCCTACTGCCATATTGCCTGGTGTGTGCCATAGCCATGAGTCACCAGGTGCAGACTTATTTCTCCATACGGGATCATCTTCCCTCTGACCCGCCAGCAAATCCTGCCTACGAGTTCCCTGGAGACAGCAGCCAGAAGGACCGAGCAGCGGATGCTGAGAGACTGTTGCCCCTGAAGCCAGGAGTATTCCAGCCTCGGAGTCCACGGGCAGAGACCCTAAGTAGTTGGACGCTTTGTCTAGGCTGTGACGTAGCCCGGAGGGTGATTTATAATTAATCAAAATAGTGAGTAGATACCTCTTTAATTCCTATTGTGCCTGCCACAGAGCAGAAGGCTTTCAGCCCACTCTGCTGGGCAAACAGTATATAGACCCCAAGAGGCAGTAGCCGCGAGGAAAACTCTCTCTGTTAATAGTTCTATGCTAGTCATTGTATATAGTTATTAACAAGACATTTGTGATTTCTCCCATAAGGTACTCCATAACGAATGCGAATCCATTTAATATTAAATATAGTGGGTGGGGGGTGTTGAGAGTTAAGAATATTAAGTTTAATAAATATATTTTTTACACAAATTATCTCGCACCTATTGATTTCTCCCTATCGCCACAAACAGGCGATAAGGGCAGAATTCCCCTCCGTGACAGGAGAAGACCCTGACCCCCACCTGATTAGAACTTCCCTTCAGTTACAGAGTGATTAAGTCTCCTCTAAGCCTCCTCTTCTCCAGGCTGAACACCCCCAGCTCCCTTAGCCTCTCCTCATCAGGCTTTCCCTCCAGTCACCTCACCAGTCTCATCACTCTCCTCTGGACTCACCTAGTGCCAGCTCCCCTGCCATGGGCAGGGAGACTTCCCACTCAATCAAGTTTCCCAAAGCCACATCCAGCCTGACCTTAAAAGCTTGCAGGGATGAGGCTTCCACCACTTCAAGTGTTGTGTCCAGTTTTGGTCGCTTTGATACAAGAGATATCTGGAGGTGCTGGAGCCAGCGTAGATAAGGGCAAGGAAGCTGGAGAAGGGCTTGGAGAATAAATTTGATGAAGAGCACTTGTTGTGGTGGGCCTGTAGGCCCAAAAATAGGCTCATTTTATGCCTTACTTTGCCTTGCCTGCCCAAACATGTTTTCCTCCCCGAACCAGGGGTAAACAAGCCCAAACTAGGGGTAAACGCATTAAAGGCATAAAAAGGTACAATAGGCCTAGGTGCCATAGAGTCTGGCCTGCCTTCAGGTCCAGGTTGTAAACAAGTTATATAAGCTGCTTGTAAACAGGTTGCATAAGCCCACACTGTCAGCGTGTGGCCCAACCTATGCTCTCCCCATATGTGGAGGTACCAGGCAAGTAATTTAGCCTATTATGGTATATTGTTTGGCTGATTGCCAAACCAATTTGTTGCTGGTGGCAAATCAGGCCATTGATCTCGGGCCCACAGTTTATAATTGGGAGCTCACACGTGCTCTCGCTTGCTGCTGCTTATTGCATTCTTGCTGCTTCATGCTTGCTGCTTGCTACTCCCATTGTTTCCATGCTTACTGCTTCTGCGAGCTTCTGCAATCTCTCACTAGCTCTGACTCATGCACTCGCTTCACAAACATGCTTACACTCACTCTCAGGCCCCATGCTCAGGCCCCCCTGCTCACAATCGCTTACACTTATATTCAGGAACACCTTGTTATTATTTGGACTCACCAGCCTACTTGCTTGTGCTGCTATTACGGAGATAGAATCTCCCAGCCAGCTGTGGTGAGCTAATCAGGACTTTGATCCTGTATTGCCTATATATTTTTGGAGCACAGACTCCTATGCAGCTGTGTATGCCAGCTGCCTTCAAACAAAATAAAACACAAACAGTGGTGTTTTTTTTAACATTATATTATTAAGGGCATGCTGTGCCCATCATCTGGCCTATATAAGCCCTATATGACAAGATGTATGTAGGTAACCAGAGTTGATACACAACATGATAATCAATCCTAAGTGAAGACCTCCACTAAAACATTGATGCCTTTCTGTCTCAAAATATGGACTATGCTCCAGCACTGTGTAAGTAGAAAATTAAACATGTATTGTTTTAAGAAATTAAAAAGGGGGAAATATGGGAATGACGTATTTCAGCTCAGTATGAAACAATGTGCGTCATCTAGGTGCAGATGGTAGATAAGGTAAATGGAAGCATGAACAGAAGGAATTTGGGCATAGGTCTGATGTAATTAACTGATGTAATTAGTATGCATGGGTAGTAGAGGGTGTGATCTGAAGACTATCTGTAGATTGCCAAATGGATAGAACTGGAATTGTATATAAGAAAAACAAGTTTTGCAAATAAATGTCTTCATGGGGGAAAAGCCTTCTGGAGTCTGTACCAACCAAACTGCTATGGTATGTTTTGTCTTCGTGCTCTGTTAAAGTCCTTTGTAAGCATAGGAAAGAGGATATTGCAATCTGAGATTTTCTTTTCTTCATTTTCTTTTTCTTTTTTTTTTCTCTCTTCTTAGCCCAAAAGGAGGTTGGGACATAAGGTCATCTTTTATGTACTGAGGGGAGGTTCTTCTCCTCCTATACTCTGCCCTGGGGAGGCCACACCTGGACTGCTGTATCCAATTTTGGGCTCACCAGCTCAAGAGAGACAGGGACCTGCTGGAGAGAGTCCAATGGAGGACTTGAGCATCTGCTCTATGAAGAGAGATTGAGAGACCTAGGCTGTTTAGTCTGGAGGAGATCTGATCAATGTCTATCAATATCTGAGGGATTGGTGTCAAGTGGATGGGACCAAGCTCTTTTCAGTAGTGTGCAGGAATAAGACAAGGAACAATGGATACAAGCTTGAATATATGAGGTTTCACCTCAACATGAGAAGAAACTTCGTTACAGTAAGGGTGACAGAGTCCTAGAACAGGCTGCCCAGAGGTTGTGGAGTTTCCTTCTCTGGAGACTTTCAAAACCTACCTGGATGCATTCCTGAGCAGACTACACTGGGTAATCCTGCTTTTGGCAGAGGGGTTGGACTGGATGATCTCTGGAGGTGCCTTCCAACCTCTAATGTTCTGTGATTCTGTGATTCTCCGACTGATCACTACCATTGCTGCAACCCATAGAAAGTCACTGGAGTTCTTCCTGTGCTGAACATCTTTCAGGCATGCCCTACTGCTACCTCTATATTCTAAGAAGAAAAAGAAAACAACCCATGTTTCTCCTCAGCATGTTTTACTGCCCATTTTCATTCTGATTTATTTCTTTTTAATGTTCCTGCTTTAAACCTTTATTGTCTGAGCACTATGACCTTAGTGTTTCAGTGAATTTTAAACTCTGTGCTCCCATTAGATTTTTGTCACAGCAATCTGATTTTTTTATTTCACAGTCTAGATAATCTAAATGTTAAAAGTGGGAATGTAGAAGTCAAACTGAAGCTTTCTCCTTAATAAGAAAGTCTGCCTAACTGGAAAACCAGATAAATATACAAATGCAAGAAATCTGAAGTCTAATACAGAGGGTGTCAGAATGATTAATCTTGAAGTTATTAGCAAAATTGTCATTACAAATAAGATATTTTAATACTAATTTGACCTATTTAAGGCTTTCATTTAGACAAGCTGCACAATGCAAGAGCAGGCAAGATAACATCATAGAGTGGTTTAAGTTGGAAGTGACCTCAAAGATCACCCAGTTCCAACACCTCCCACAAGAACAGGTCATTCAAGACCTCATCCAACCTGGCCTTGAACACCTCCAGGGAGAGAGCAGCCACAACCTTTCTGGGCAACCTGTGCCAATGTCTCACCATCCTCACTGGAAAGAACTTCTTCCTAACATCCAGTTTAAATCTCCCCTCTGACAGTTTAAACTCATTACTCATCATCCTGTCATTACAAGACTTTGGAAATAGTCCCTCCCCAGCCCTTCTGTAGCCCCCCTCAGATGCTGGAAGGCCACTTCAAGGTCTCCTCTAAGCCTTCTCTTCTCCAGGATGCAGAATCCCAACTCTCTCAGCCTGTCCTCATAGCAGAGGTGCTTCAGCTCTCAGAGCATCTTTGTAGCCTCTTCTGGACCCACTGCAACACTACACCACAAAGACATAAGAGCCCTTGGATGCTGGCTCCCTGCTCTGCTGGGTTTTGTGAAACACAGAGGATAGATATCCTCTTCTGTTGATATCAGAAACTGTTGGGTGGATTCAGTGCATCAAAGCAAACATTTCAATGACAGAAAAATGCTGGAAAATATTGCAACTTTTGTCCTCTTGGGTTATGTGAAACCTGCTGTCACTCTATCAGCTTCATCTCCTCCATAACATTTGGACTGTTGCCCCCACATTTTAAATTCCTGATTATGCTCACATTTTCTTTTTCAAACTCCTTATTATGAAAGGCCTCTAAGACATGCATGAAGTTTACCACTTTGGATAAATGTCTCAAAGGCATGGAAAGCAAAACTGCAAAAGTAATGATAAAAAAAAAAGCCACAGGCAGTGATTTTCAGATGGCTGTGCGGGGGAAAAAATGTGGGCATGTGACCATGGGCTGAAAAGAAAAGAATCTTCTATTTCTTCATCCTCTCTGTGGTCCATGCTCTGTTAAAAATTCACCCTGCTTTTTAGCAGAGACAGAGGAGTTCTGGAGACAGAATGGACAGCCTAAAATACAATTGCTTCCCACATGGAGAGTATAGTAGTGGGTGATGTGCACAGTGCTTCACCCTGCCAATAGCTGCAGAGGCAGCTAGAGAAGATGCTAAGGGTGCCAAGCAAGCTTTTCAGCAGGGAAGTGTGAGGAGTAAGATAGAGATTGTGAAGGGGAGCTGTCACCATCTTTAGGAAGAGCTGCAGTAAGTTTTTATATCACATTTTGACACACCAAATAGATTCTCAGTGGAGAGCAGTATTACAGTCACAGATTGCACTGGGTTGGAAGGGACCTTCAAAGATCATCTTGGCCAGCACCCCTGCAGTCAGCAGAGACACCTCCAACTAGAGCAGGCTGCCCAGGACCGCACTGAGTCTGGTCTTGAATGTCTCCAGGGATGGGGCCTCAACCTCATACTGGACAGCCCATTCTAGTGTTTTACCACTCTCATTGTAAGCAACTTCCTGATGCCCAAACTAAATCTCCCCTGCTCCAGTTTATAACCATTGCCCCGATTCTATCAGTGCAAGCCCTTCTAAGCAGTCCTTCCTCAGCCTTTCTGCAGGTGTCTTTCAGATATAGGAATGCTGCTATAAAATCTCCCCGGAGGCTTCTCTTCTGCAGGCTGAACAGCCACAATTCTTTCAGTTTGTCTTCACAAGAGAGGTGCTGCAGCCCTCTGATCATCTTGGTAGCCCTCATCTGGACCTACTCCAGAAGGTGCAGGTCTCTTTTGCTTTGAGAATTCCATAGCTGTACACAGTCCTCCAGGTGAGGTCTCAGCAGACCAGAGTGGCAGAATCCATCTTTCTATCTGCTGGCCACGCTTCTTTTTATGCAGTCCAGGAAGCGATTTGCCTTCTGGGCTGCAAGTGCTCATTGCTGGCTCATGTCCACCTTCTCATCCTCAACTCCATTTCTGCAGGACTGCTCTCAGTTTCATCATCCCCCTACCTGTATTGAGGGTTGTCCCACTTAGGTGCAGGACTTTGTATTTTGCCTTGTTGAACCTCATGAGATTCTCCTCAGCCCACCTCTCCAGCCTGCCCAGGTTCCTCTGCATGGCATCTCATCCTTCAGTCTTATGAACTGCATCACTCAGCTTGGTATCATTTGCAAACCTATGTAAATATGAAAACTTTCCTGACTTAAATTTTAATTCCATAGGTTGCTGGAATGCTACAGACTAAAGCTCTCCTAAATGGAAATGCAATGACATTTAACTCAGAATGGGGGGACTGTGTGGTAAAGATGAACAAATAAAGGCACTTCATATTTTGAAGAGCTGAGGAATAAATATAGTTGTAAATGGATAGTAAACATTAGGTGGTATTTTTGGCATGAAAATAACTTGGCTAGCTTTTCTATAAGAGTGTGAAATCTCAAGAAACTATTGAATAGAATATTTCACAATAAGATATTACTTCATTGCCTGCAAAATGTTCTCTGACCAGTGCACTGATATAAAACCATCCCAGGTAAGCTGCACGCTGTTGGAAGGACTTCCATTATCCCAGTAACAATGGGGATGCCTGTATGTATTAGGATTCAAGATACTGACTCAGCAACAAGAAAAGAACTCCAATATTATTTATTTTGGTCCAGAAGAAGAGAAGAAGGATACTCACACAATAAAGTAAGAAGGACAATACCTATTAATAGAAGTGAAATTGAATGTGCATCACTAGAGGTTGGTGCTAGATGTTTTCAGTTTTTTTCCTCTTCATATCTGACAAAGGAAGAAACTGAGAAGTGCTAAGTGCTGCACCAAAGATGCCTGGCAAACAGCTCCCAGGCTTGCTGGTTATAAAACTGCTTTAGGCACAGCAGCTCTAACTCTTAGTAGTCTGTCCTGATCATTCAGCCTTCTTTCTGAAGTGGAAGGTATGGAAATAATTCAATAAAATTGCATGCACCTGCAGCCTAGAAGTCAAATTCCATCCTGGGTTGCATCAAAGCAGCATTGCCAGCCGGTGGAAAGACGGGATTCTGCCGCTTTGTTTTACTCTGGTGAGACCTCACCTGGAATGCTGCGTCCAGCTCTGAAGCCCTCAGCACAGGAAGTACCTGATGATGCAGGTCTAGGGAAGGGCCATGAAAATGACCCAGGGGTTGCAGCAGCTCTGCTATGAGGACAAGCTGAGGGAGCTGGGAGTGTTCAGCCTGAAGAAGAGAAGGCTCCAGGGAAACCTAATTGCTACTTCCAGTACCTGAAGGGATCTATAAGAAGGCTGCAGAGAGACTGTTTACAATGGCCTGCAGTGACAGGATGAGAGCAGTGGCTTCAGACTAGAGAAGAGCACGTTGAGATTGGATGTTAGGAACAAGTTCTTTATCATGAGGGTAGTGGAACACTGGAACAGGTTGCTGAGGGACATGGTTTAGGCCCCATTCCTGAAGATATTCAAGGTGAGACTGGAGAGGGCTCTGGGAAACCTGATCTAGTTGAGGATGTCCCGGCTGACTGTAGAGGGGGTCGGACTAGATGGCATTTGGAGGTCCATTCCAACCCAGACCATTCTGTAATTCTGTGGTCTTAGATGAGCTAATAACGTTTGAACCTTGTAGAGCAGGGTTATCGGTCCTAGTGGTCTTTTCCAACCCGAATGTTTCTGTGACTCTGTGACTTACAGTAATGTGGGAAAGAGAAAGCTGATTTGATCTTTGGGCAGAAGAGCCAAGACTTTTTGCTAACACAGAAGGAAGTCACTAGCTTCTTGGCAATGTCTTAGACTCGAAAAAAAACCAACCAACCAAACACAAACAAATAAATGTGTGGTTGTTTGGGGTGTTACCCGCTCTCCCCCACTTTAGAAATCACCCAGACTAGACTCAGCCAGCTCTGGAAATATGAATGAAGCTTATATTTACAGCTAGCACAATATACAAGCAGATATTTACAGTATATACAGTTATATACAGAAATATACAAGGTGAAAAGGTAATACAGAAACACAACTCCCCTCCCAGAAATCTGAGTCCCCAGGAAGGGCTTTCAACTGCCCCTTCACCTTCCGCCTACCCCTCTCAACCTTACCCCAGTCCCAAGGAAGAAGAGAGGTTCGGCCAGGGAGCTTAGGAAGCAAAGTGGATTAGTCCAAAATGAAGGGTGAGGTTAGAGAGTTAAGATGCAGCTCAGCCAGCAGCCCAAGTGAGAGTAATGCTGAGTGTCTCATCTGTGTTTTGCTTTTATTTTCATACATCTCAGCAAGCCTGTGAGCGAAGTAGACATTGTTTTTCTTTCACAGCCTGTAATCTAGTTCTTCTCACCAAAACACTCTAGCTAGCTTCAAACTAGCACAAAATGAAAAAACCCAGGCAAATAGAAATTTTAGATCAAAAGATGAAAGTCAAAGAATCACAAAATCAGAGGATATTGAGGGCTGGAAGAGACCTCTACAGACCATCCAGTTTAACTCCCCTGGCCAAATCAAGATCACTCAGGTTAGTCTGCACAAGAATGTATCCAAATGGGTTTTGAAAGCCTCTAGAGAAGGAGATTCCCCAGCCTCTCTGTGCAGCCTCTTCCAGGGCTCTGTTACCCTCACAGTACAGAAGTGTCTTCTTGTGTTGAGGTGGAGCCTCCTGTGTTCTAGCTTGTACCTGTTGTTCCTTGTCCTATCACTGGTCACTGCTGAAGCCTAGAAGCTCCATTTTGACACCTACTCTTCAGATATTTATAGAGGTTGATCAGTCCCTCTCAGCCTTCTCTTCTCAAGAACAAACAGGCCCAGGGCTCTCAGTCTGTTAGTTCTATAATTTTAATTATTCTTTTATAATATTTCCTAAAAATATTCTTGCAGAGTTTATAGATGGATAAAATACACATGTGGGGAAATGTACCCAGTTATTTGTTATATTATTTTCCCATTTTTAAAGTGCATGGGCACAGGCAGAACTCCGACAGGGAGAATAAGAGGAGGGCAAAATGTGTAATTTAGGATCCTGAAAATTGGAGGAGATACATTGTCTAGCTCGTGCACTAGTGTCATGTGAGATTACCTCGTTCCTAGACAATTCCAGAGGGATGACTATCATCTGGAATTTTGAAATATAATAGAAGTGGTTATTCCATAACATGCCAGTGACCTTTTGCAGGCTATGTCAGTGGATGCAAAGCAGTTTCTATTACACAGCATGCCTCTGCTTTGCTGTGGGGGCACAGGTATTTTCTGACACCCCATGAACTAAAAAGCTGCAGACTCTCAGGGATTTTCTGTCTTGCTCATTTCTTACACACCTGACATGGGCCATTGTCTCACAGCCATTGTTGTTGGTAACAAAGTTGCCATGGGAATATTGATTTGAAAAGTGTGGCGCTTTCCTGTGGTGCTAGGGCATGGGAAGATTTCTGCTCTTCCTTTATGCTAAGAAATTTAAATGTCTACAATATTTAATTCATTGTAGTCCATTTAAAATCTTGATAGTGGTTGTTACAGCTCAGCAGTGCTCTTCTCTGGAATTTGCAGAATCACAGAAAACATTGGGTTGGAAGAGACCTCCAAACTCTCAGAATCACAGAATCAGTCAGGGTTGGAAGGGACCACGAGGATCATCTAATTCCAACCTCCCTGCCATGGGCAGGGATACCCTACCCTAGACCAGGTTGGCCAGAGCTTTATTCAGCCTGGCCTTAAACATCTCCAGGGATGAGTCCTCAACCACCTCCCCAGGCAACCCATTCCAGGCTCTCACCACTCTCATGGTGAAGAACTTCTTCCTCACATCCAGCCTGAATCTGCCCACCTCCACCTACAGCTTTGCTCCATTCCCCCTACTCCTGTCACTACCTGATAACCTAAAAAAATCCCTCCTCAGCTTGTTTGTAGGCCCTCTTCAGATACTAAGAGGCCACAATAAAGTCACCTCGTAGCCTCCTCTTCTCCAGACTGAACAGCCCCAACTCTTTCAGTCTGTCCTCTGGTCATCCTCACAGCCCTTCTCTGGACACACTCCAGCATGTCCACATCCCTCTTGTAATAGAGGGTCTAGAACTGGATGCAGTACTTCAGGAGGGGTGTCCCCAGAGCAGAGTAGAGGGGGGAGAATCACTTCCCTCGACCTGCTGGCCACACTTCTCCTGATACAGTGCAGGATCTGGTTGGCTCTCCAGGCTGCAAGTGCACACTGCTGGCTCATGCTGAGCTTCTCATCCACCAGCACCCCCAGGTCCCTCCTCAGGGCTGCTCTGCAGCCAGTCACTGCCCAGCCTGGATTTGGTTTTGGCATTGCGCCGACCCAGATGCAGGACCTTGCACTTGGTCTTGTTGAACCTCAGGAGGCTAGCTTGTGCCCACCTCTCCAGCCTGTCCAGGTCCCTCTGGATGGCATCCCTTCCCTCCAGCGTGTCTGCTGCACCACACAGCTTGGTGTTGTCAGCAAACTTGCTGAGGGTGCACTCAATGACATGGTCACAGGAACACAGAATCACCAAAACACTGATTGGAAAATAACCTCAGGATCACCAAGTCCTTACTCTACAAAGTTTGCCCTTAAACCACATCCTCAAGCACCACATCCAAATGACTTTTAAACACATCCTGGATTGGTAACTCCATGACCTCCTTGGGCAGCTCATTCCAATGCCTGGCCACCCTTGCTGGGAAAAATGTTGCCTTTGTCCAATCTAAACCTACTCAGTCGCAGCTTGAGGCCATTCCCTCTTGTTCTATCACTGTTTATCTGTGAGGAGAGACCAGCACCAACCTCTCCAAAACCACCTTTCAGGTAGCTTTAGACAGCTATGAGGCCTCCCCTCAGCCTCCTCTTCTTCAAACTAAGCAGCCCAGCTCCTTCAGTCACTCTTCAGAAGATTTACTCTTCAGGACCTTCCCCAGCTTCCTTGCCCTTCTCTGCACTGGCTCCAGCACCTCCACATCCTTCTTGTAATGAGGTGCCCAAAACTGAACACAACACTTGAGATGCAACTTCACCAGAGCTTAGTACAAAGGGACAATCACCTCCCTGCTCCTGCTGGACACAGCATTTCTAATCCCAGCCAGGATAACATTGGCTTTCTTGGCCACCTGTGCACACTGCTTGCTCATATTGACTTTGTCTCTTACAACCCCCAAGTCCCTTTCTGCCAGGCAGCTTTCCAGCACACTACCTCAAGCCTGTAGCTTTGCTTGGTATTGTTATGACTCAAGTGCAGCACCTGGCATTTGGCCTTGTTGAAGCTCATTCCATTGACTTTGGCCCATGGATTCAATATCTCCAAGTTTCTCTGTAGAGCCTCCCTACCCTCATGCAGATCAATGCTACCACTCAACTTAGTGTCATCTGCAAGGTCATCCAAGGGTCCAGCACTGCTGCTTGAAAGAAGAACTGCCAACACTGTTATCTTCCATAGGGCAGCCCCAAAATCTGGTTGGACTCATTCCGTGGCTTTCACTTTAATCTGTAGTGAGGCAGCATGCACAAACCTTTGGGAGAAGGTGCCCACCTCACTCCACAAATAGAAAGTCTTTCCACTTACATGGCTTGCTCTGAAGACTGGAGCTACAGGATCTCAAGCGTAGAACTGTGGTGGTGCAGGCTAACATTCAACTGTGAGCACAGCCCAGGCTAAACTGATTTTATTAAAGGCTACTCCAGAGTAAGGCTCCAGTACCATTCGTTATTGCAAGATTAAAGTTTATTTATTGGATTGATTTTGATGGAATTAAGTAGACTGATCAGGAACAATTCAGAGCTGAAACAACTGTGATGTGAAGAGGTTATGGAGGCAGGGAATTAATGTGGTTGAGTCAGGAATTTATATAAAAAATAGTTATTTTATGTTCCTGAAAAGTGCCCCCAAAACTATATACAGAAATTAATTTAGTTTTAATTAGCAGGTTCAGTTGGTTGAGAAGATCTATACGGATATCACAGGTAGCCTTGACTATTTTAGAAGTCAGAAGTGGGAAAAGGCTTGAGCTATTAGAATCGTAGAATCATAGAATGGTTTAGGTTGGAAGGGACCTCAAGGATCATCCAGCTCCAACCCCCTGCCATAGGCAGGGACACCTCCCACTAGAGCAGGTTGCTCAAGGCCTCATCCAGCCTGGCCTTAAAC
>WAAF01006223.1:427794-457800 GCA_013400475.1 Tricholaema leucomelas | reverse complement strand
TTTTTTTCTTTAATTAATTAATATTAAAGTGTTTTGTTCAAAATTAACATCATGGTTTTTAAAAGAATAACTTAAAGCCTTTTGTTATACATTAAATTAAATGTTGGGGAGGGGAGGTTTAATTAATGACAGCCTTTAGGTCAAAGAGAAAATAAATTAATTAATTAAAAAGTAAAATAAATAATGAAGTTTCACTCCAGCACCTCATGAACTTCCCAGGAATTTGTGGCTCTCCCAGTTCACTTCATTCCACTTAACAATTCTTTTCAAACCCAACTGCAGAGAAACGTTTCAAAGCCTCTGCAGAGAGTCTGGTGCTAGGTACAGGAATGCCACAGCCCAAATGCCTGCTGCAAACATTTCACACTCCCAAGATTTTGTAGGACTGAGCCAAAGGAAGGGAGAATCTGACAGGTAAAAGGTATTAGAGTGATACCACTCAAGCCCTTCATTGATTTAAGAGCCCAGTTTTGACACTCTCCACACCAAATGGAACTGATGCTTGCAAATCTCAGGTGTTTCGCTTCACATCTTCCTTTAGGTAGATGTGGTGGCTCTGCTGAGAACCCACTGCCTCCAGCTCTGGAGCCCTCAACACAGCAACGACATGGACCTGATGGAGCAGGTCCAGAAGAGGGCCACAAAATGATTAGGGGGTTGGAGCAGCTCTGCTACGACGATAGGCTGAGGGAGCTGGGGGTGTTCAGTCTGGAGAAGAGAAGGCTCCAGGCAGACCTGCCAGTGCCTGAATGGGCTACAAAAAGGTTGCAGACAGACTGTCTGCAAAGGCCTGCAGGGACAGGACAAAGGCAATGGCTTCAAACTAGAGCAGAGCAGATTGAGATTGGATGTAAGGAACAACTTCGTTGCCATGAAGGTGGTGGAACACTGGAACAGGTTGCCCAGGGAGGTGGTTTGGGCCCCATCTCTGGAGACAGAATCACAGAATCAACCAGGTTGGAAGAGACCTCCAAGATCAGCCAGTCCAACCTAGCACCCAGCCCTATTCAATCAACCAGACCATGGCACTAAGTGCCTCATCCAGGCTTTTCTTGAACACCCCCAGGGACGGTGACTCCACCACCTCCCTGGGCAGCCCATTCCAATGGCAAACCTGGACAGGGCTGTGGGCAACCTGCTCTAGTTGAGGATGTCTCTGCTGACTGCAGAAGGGGTTGGAGGGGGATGAGCTTTGGAGGTCCCTTCCAATCCAGACCATTCACTGATTTTATATAATCCACTCCTACCTGTTGCTCCTGCACAGTGTCATGCAAAAGTTCCATTTGAATCACAATTAAATCCAATCACTTTCAATTTCCATCCTATAAATGCATTTTATGTCTCTTTAAAGACACCAAGTGAAATGGAAATTACACCTGAAAACATTCTGCACATCTCTAAAATGTATAAATCAGCAGTAAGAGGCAATTTAAGTATCTGTACTGGTTTAAGACTCTCACAAGCAAGCTCCCCACACGCAGAAGGGAGGGAAAGCAACACATAAGAACCCAAAGCCCTGGGTTGAGATAGGGAATTTAATGAAGTGATGCAGTGTGCAATTACCTTAGCTGCTTTGCAGAAGAGCACAGCAAAAGCAGAAGCAGCAGCAGCCAGTGATAAAACGACCTCCCTATTCCCCAAGCCTGAAACCTGCCCAGCAGAAAAAAGGCCAACACCCAAAACCAGAAGCAGCAACTGCAAACAGGAAGCCCCACATGTGACATCCTGAACTTTAAACCCTGTGACCCTCTGCTGCAGCCAGCACTTTCATTGGGACCTCATTGCTGTCTACAACTACCTGAAGGGAGGCTGTAGCTAGGTGGGTGTTGGTCTCTTCTCCCAGGCAACCAGCAACAGAACAAGGGGACACAGTCTCAAGTTGTGCTGGGGGAGGTCTAGACTGGATGTTAGGAGGAAGTTGTTGGCAGAGAGAGTGATTGGCATTGGAATGGGCTGCCCAGGGAGGTGGTGGAGTCACCGACCCTGGGTTTGTTCAAGCAAAGCCTGGATGAAGCACTTGGTGCCATGATCTGGTTGACTGGCCAGGGCTGGGTGCTAGGTTGGACTGGATGAGCTTGGAGGTCTCTTCCAACCTGGTTGATTCTATGACTGTTGTATAACTATTTTGAAGTGGGCATGACATCAGCATGGTACTGAACACTCACCAGCAGACTCAAATGGCCAAACCCATGATGTTTGCCACCCTTTACTCTGCACCATCTGTGTCATGGCCAGCAGCCATTAACATCAAGCAACTCACATCATACATCAGTCCCTGTCCAATCTCACTCAAAATGAGAGCACTTTGGCCATACAGCAGACTTCTCACTGCAGATGCTCTGGAGTTCCACTCTGCTCTAGTACAGTCTGGATCAGTCTAAAGGGTGGGGCTCTGTTCCCACCCCTGGGGCAATTGATCCAGTGACTCCTTCCATCCCTCCAAGTGAAAACACATTGTGACCTCCATCCCAGTGCTCAGCTTCCAGCACACTCAGCCCTTGGGAGCTCCTTGTCACAATGGAAATCTGAATGGGTTCCACCCCCTTACAGTTTGATGGCATCAGAGTACATTGCTCTATCTACTCAAGCCTCACAGTCTGATGGGTTTGACGTGCCAGGCCATCTGATCCACACAGTCCAACAAACCCAGCTGTCTCTCCTCCAGCTGCTTGGAAGCAGGGCCCCTCTAACTCCCACTGGAATCACTTGCATTTTCTGATGGTCCCTTGAAGAAGAGCAGAAGCAGTATCAGTTTGTCTGCTCCTCTGGGGTGATTTTCCCCCCAGAAACTGAGGTAGCAGGTTCCTGGAGCAAGTGGAAAACAAAATCCTGACACAGCTGGTAAATGAGCCTGGCAGGGGAGGTGCCTCCCAGACCTACTGCTTGCAAACAGTTGGACTGGTTGGGGAAGTAGTGGTCAGAGGCCATCTTAGGCTTAGTGCTCATGAAATGATAGAACTCTTGATGAGATAAGGAGGCAGTCAGTAAAGCTGCTACCATGGGCTTCCAGAAGGCAGACTTCAGGCTGGGAGATAGTTCTGAAGGGCAACGGGGCCTATAGATGCTGGACATTCTGCCTACAACTACCTGAAGGGATGTTGTGGAGAGGCTGCTGCTGGGCTCTTCTCACAGGTAACTGGAGACAGAACAAGGGGGGATGGCCTCAAGCTGAGACTGGGGAGGTTTAGATTGGACATTAGGAAAAAGTTTTTCATGGAGAGAGTGGTCAGGGAGTGGAATAAGCTGCCCAGGGAGGTGGTGGAGTCACCCACTCTGGATGTGTTTAAAGGTCTTTTGGATGTGGTGCTTGGGGATATGGTTTAGGGTGCATGTTGTAGAAAGTAGGGTTCTGGGATGGACTTGGTGCTCCTGAGGGGCTTTGCCAACCTGGATGTTTCTGTGATTCTTCTAGAGGCACAGAGGCAGGCTGTCCCCATGCACTGCACAATGAATAGAATAGAATCCACCAGGCTGGAAGAGACCTCCAAGCTTATCCAGTCCAACCTAGCACCCAACTCTAGCCAATCAACCAGACCATGGCACGAAGTGCCTCATCCAGGCTTTGCTTCAACACCTCCAGGCACGGTGACTCCACCACCTCCCTGGGCAGCCCATTCCAATGCCAATCACTCTCCCTGCCAACAACTTCCTCCTAACATCCAGCCTAGACCTGCCCTGGCACAACTTGAGGCTGTGTCCCCTTGTTCTGTTGTTGTTTGCCTGGCAGAAGAGACCAACCCCACCTGGCTACAGCCTCCCTTCAGGCAGCTGTAGACAGCAATGAGGTCTGCCCTGAGCCTCCTCTTCTGCAGGCTGCACACCCCCAGTTCCTTCAGCCTCTCCTCATAGGGTTTGTGTTCTAGGCCCTTCACCTGGCCTGGCTGAACAGGGAGCTCTTGCAGGGGCTCAGGTGAAACAGGAGAGTTGACCACCTTCGGAAAGAGGGGCAAGCAACTCCACAAGAGTAGAGGGGTCAAGTTAGGTCACGCAGAGAGAACATAAGAAAGGCAAAAGCCCAGCTAGAACTCAACCTGACCACTGCCATGAGGGCTAACAAAAATGGTTTTCATAAATACATTAACAGCAAAAAGAAAGCCCAGGGAATTATAGAATCATAGAATGGTTTAGGTTGGAAGGGACCTCAAGCATCATCCAGCTCCAACCCCCTGCCATAGGCAGGGACACCTCCCAATAGAGCAGGCTGCTCAAGGCCTCATCCAGCCTGGCCTTAAACGCCTCCAGGGAGGAAGCATCCACAACCTCCCTGGGCAACCTGCTCCAGTGTCTTACCACCCTCACTGTAAAGAACTTCCTCCTAACATCCAGTCTAAATCTCCCCTCTGCCAGCTTAAACCCATTCCCCCTCGTCCACCCTTTATTGGATGCAGGGGCCACACTGCTGCCAAGGATGAGGAAAAGGTTGAGGTACTGAACGCCTTCTTTGCCTCCGTCTTTAGTAGTGAGACTCATTAACCTCAGGTTATTCAGCCTCCTGATGGGGATGGAGAGCAGCATCAACTCCTTGTAGTCCAGGAGGAAGCAGTTAAGGACTTGTTATGCCATCTGGACACTCAAAAGTCCGTGGGGCTGGATAGGATTCACCCAGGAGTGCTGAGACAGCTGGCAGAGAAGCTTGCCAAGCCACTCTCCATCACCTATCAGCAATCCTGGTTAGCAGGGGAGGTACCAGATGATTGGAGGCTTGCCAACATGACACCCATCTGTCAGCCTGACCTCGGTACTGAAGAGGATTAAGGAGGGGTTCAGCTTGGGTGTGTTCACACAGCAAGTGCAGGATAATGGTGGGATCAGGCCCAGCCAGCATGAGTTCACAGAAGGCAGGTCCTGCCTGACCAGCCTCATCTCCTTCTGTGACCTGCCTAGTGGATGAGGGCAAGGCTGTGGCCGTTGTCTACCTGGACTTCAGTAAAGCCTTTGGCACCAGCTCCCACAGCATCTCTCCTGCAGCACCTTGTGGCCCATGGCAGGGCCAAGTGGACTCTTTGCTGGCTTGGAGACTGGCTGGATTGGCCCAGAAAGTTCTGACAGACAGTGAGAAATCCAGCAGGTGGCTGGTCACAAGCACTGCCACCCAGGGCTTGGTACTGAGGCCAGTTCTGTTTAATTTCTTTACTGGTAATTTGAAGAGGGGGTCGAGGGCACCATCAGCAAGCTTGCAGACGACACTAAATTGAGTGGCAGTGTTGATCTGCTCAAGGGGAGGAAGGCTCTGCAGAGAGGCCTGCACAGGTTAGATCAGTAGGCTGAAGTCACTGGAATGAGGTTTAACAAGACCAAGTGCTGGCTCCTGCACTTTGACCACAACAACCACCAGCAAGTGGCTGGAAAGCAGCCCAGTGCAAAAGGACCTGGAGGTGCTGGTGAAGGGCTGGCTGAACATGAGCCAGCAGCCTGCCCAGATGGCTAAGATGGGAAAGGGCATCCTGGTCTGGATCAAAGCCAGCGTGTCCAGCAGAAGCAAGGAAGTGATGGTGCCCCTGCACTCAGCCAGGGTGAGGCCACAGCTTGTGTTCAGTTCTGGGTGCCACAGTATAGAAAAGACATTAAGGGCCTGCAGCATGTCCAGAGAAGAGCAATGAGGCTGGTGAGGGGTTTGGATGGCAACATACAAGGATGAGGGAGCTGAAGCTGCTTAGCCTGGAGAAAAGAAGCCTAAGGGGAGACCTAATTCCTCTCTACAGTTCCTTGAAAGGAGGCTGTAGTGAGGTTGGTACTGGTCTCTTATCCCAAGCACCTAGAGATAGGACAAGCGGAAATGGACTTCAGTTGTGCCAGAGGAGGTTTAGATCAGACATCAGGGAAAATTTCTTTACTGAGAATGGTGAGGCTTTGGAACAGGCTGCCCTGGGGGTGGCAGAGTTGCCACCTCTAGAGGTGTTAAAGAAGCTGCAGATGTGGTGCTCCAGGCTATAATTTAGTGGTGATGGTAGTTGGGTTACAGTTGGACTCTGTGATCTTAAAGGTTTTTTCCAATCTTAATGATGCTATGAAAGTAATACCAAAAAAACCCTGGGCTGAGATAAGAACTTCAATGAAGTGATCTGACATAGTTTCCTCAGCCTAATTTGCAGAAAAGCACAGCAAAACCAAAATAAGGCAGCAGGAAAGCAGCAGCAGACACCATCCAGTGCCGAAGTGACCCTCCCATCATCTCAAACCCACAGCCAGCCCAGCAGAAAAAAGGCCAGCACTCAAAACTGGAAACCAGAACCTGCAACCAGAAAGAGGAAGCCTCTCATGTTGCAACCTGAACTTCCAAGCTCCTTGATACTTTGCTCCAGCCAGCACTTTCATTTGGAAGGTGGCATGACCACAGCGTGGTACTGATGCAGATCAAACTGGCTGAACCCATGACAGGACCAGAGAGGAAACTCAGCACTGAGGTGAAGCTTTCCTTCCTATACAGAAGTCTGATTGTTTACAACTCAAGAAAGTAATGAAAATACTGTGGATTCCCTCAGATTTCCTAATGCTACTTGGCTTTCTCTGACTTAATTTGCTATCTTTGTTGTCAGTGTGCTCAGGCATCTTTCCCCACTCAAACCCCAGCACTTTGATCCACTCACAGGACAAACACTTCTGCATTTTTGTGTAGCAATAACTTATTAGAGCTTCTCAGAGAGAGAATTTATGCTCTACGAATCCACTGCCTCTGCAGGTACAGCACAGAATCACAGACTCAACCAGGTTGGAAAAGACCTCCAAGTTCATCCAGTCCAACCTAGCACCCAGCCCTATCCAGTCAACCAGACCATGGCACTAAGTGCCTCAGCCAGGCTTTTCTTGAACACTTCCAGGGTCGATGACTCCACCACCTCCCTGGGCAGCCCATTCCAATGCCAATCACTCTCTCTGCCAACAGCTTCCTCCTGACATCCAGCCTAGACCTCCTCTGGCACAAATTGAGACTGTGTCCCCTTGTTCTGTTGCTGCTTGCCTGGCAGAAGAGCCCAACCCCATCTGGCTACAGCCTCCCTGTAGGTAGTTGCAGACAGCAATGAGGTCTGCCCTGAGCCTCCTCTTCTGCAGGCTGCACACCCCCAGCTCCCTCAGCCTCTCCTCACAGGGCTGTGCTCCAGGCCCCTCACCAGCTTTGTCGCCCTCCTCTGGACACCTTCCAGCACCTCAACATCTCTCTTGAATTGAGGAGCCCAGAACCGGACACAGCACTCAAGGTGTGGCCTGACCAGTGTTGAGTCCAGGGGCAGAATAACCTCCCTTGTCCTGCTGGCCACACTGCTCCTGAGCCAGGCCAGGATGCCATTGGCTCTCCTGCCCACCTGGGCACACTGCTGGCTCATCTTCAGCTATTCTCTACCAGCATCCCCAGGTCCCTTTCTGAATATATTCCCAAAAAAATCAGACCACTTATATGTAACAAACCCCAAATTCCTACTATTTACTGACGGGATCTGCATAGAAACATCACTTTGTGAATTGTATGAAAGCCAGAAGATAGAAAACACAGCAGTTTGGTATTGCATATCAGCCTTAATTTTCAGCCTCCAGATATTTGTCAATCTGTACCAGACTTAACAGTTCACCATAAATACACTATGCCACGTATTTAAGTGGAACAATTGATTTTGTCCTCAATTTTCAACAAGCATCAGTTTTAATCCCTGAATTTCCCAGTTCATCGTCGTGCTTCTGCATCTAAAATTCATGATCTCTGCTCCTAACAGCTATATCACACCAGTTTCCATTTCAGAATTATTATTTTTGTCAATAGTGCATGAAGCAGAATACAGCTTGTACCTAACAGAGCTGGAGTGATTTGCAAGCAGCCAGACACAGGCACTCTTTTTTTGTGTACTTAACAGGTTCTTTCGTTCTGACAAACACTGTTAAAGGAAGATCTGATACACAGGAAACACATCATACATTTCAAAACCCTGAAAGACCTCAAGAAAACAGAATCACAGCAAACATTCTGTTGGAAGAGACCTACAGCCTCATCCAGTTCAACCTTCCACACAGCACTGAAGGGCCAATGCTAAACCATGTCCCTAAGCACCAGCTCCACAGGCTGCTGAAACACCTCCAAGGATGGGGACTCCAGCACTGCCCTGGGCAGAACATTCCATTGTCTGAGAACCCTCTCTGGAAAGAAATTTTTCCTAGCATCCAGCCTGAACCTGCCCTGCTGCAGCTTGGAACCATTTCCTCTGCTCCTGTCCCCTGCCACCAAGCAGCAGAGTCTGCCCCCTCCTCCTCCCTTCAGGGAGCTGTAGAAAGCAATGAGCTCTGCCCTCAACCTCCTCACCACTAACTCTGCCAGCCCCTCCTCATAGCCCAGATGCTGCAGGCCCTTCTCCAGCCTCCTTGCCCTTCTCTGGACATGCTCCAGCCCTTCCATGTCCTTCCTGGAATGAGGAGCCCAGAACTGAACACAGCACTGGAGATCCAGGAGAAGTCTCCCATCTAGCCAGAGCTATTGAAGAATGAAAGTCTTTTTTTCCCTCCTTTGGAATAAAGAATCTGAAATCTGATCAGTAACATGAATTTGTGCCTACAATGCCTTTAGGAAGAAATGCTGAGTTAATTACTCAATTAGAGCATATTTACTTTGTAATTACAATGTCATGTTCAGTCATATTTAATTGTTTTTTCCAAAATACCCAAAGGCAACCATCCACATCCTGTGCTGAAAACCTGAACAATTTAAGATAAATAACCATCCCATTTAGAGAAGCATATTTTAGACATATAACAAAGCATCCTTTAAGGTTAGATGGATATCAGAGAGTATTTTTCCTTAAGACTATTAACTCTTCAGGTTTTGCTGTCTACAACTACCTAAAAGGAAGTTGTAGCCAGGTGGGGTTGGTCTCTTCTCCCAGGCACCCAGCAACAGAACAAGGGGACACAGTCCTGTGAGGAGAGGCTGAGGCCACACCTTGAGTCCTGTGTCCAGTTCTAGGAGATGCTGAGATACTGGAATGTGTCCAGGGAAGGGTGATGAAGCTGGTGAGGGGCCTGGAACACAGCCCTGTGAGGAGAGGCTGAGGGAGCTGTGCAGCCTGGAGAAGAGGAGGCTCAGGGCAGACCTCATTGCTGTCTACAACTACCTACAGGGAGGCTGTAGCCAGGTGGGGTTGGGCTCTTCTCCCAGGCAAGCAGCAACAGAAGAAGGGGACACAGTCTCAAGTTGTGCCAGGGGAGGTCTAGGCTGGATGTTAGGAGGAAGCTGTTGGCAGAGAGAGTGATTGGCATTGGAATGGGCTGCCCAGGGAGGTGGTGGAGTCACCGTGCCTGGAGGTGTTCAAGCAAAGCCTGGATGAGGCACTTAGTGCCATGATATTGCTGACTCGATAGGGCTGGACTGGATGATCTTGGCTGGATAGGTTGGACTGGATAGACAAGTTGAATATGCTGAACTGGATGATCTTGGTGGTCTCTTCCAACCTGATTGATTCTATGATTCTATGTACAAGATGCAGAGGGGGTTCCCATAAGCATGGCCAGATTGTTTTGGTCTCATTTCTGTGTCAAGTTTGACATCCATAAGTCTCCAGTTACCCATTACAATGATTTTATTTTCATTTTCTGTCCTTTATCAAAGCAGAAATTTTTCCTTCCCTCCTAACTCTGTTAGGTTTGTTGTTGTTGCCCAGCTCAGGAAACTGATGAATTTTGTGGATTTATTTCCTTACCAATGCCAGGTTGAATAACCTCCCTCCTCTACTCCTCCTCCCCCACAGACTGGTACTCTGCTAACTCCTCCCAGCTGCTGAAGTAGGCTCAGCTTTCTGGTCTCTTCTTCTGGATTTCAAGTGTTTTGCCTGCTGAGACAACCACTGAGATTTGGAATTTAAAATATAGGACTGAAAAAAGACACTCACAGAGAAAAAGAGGACAATTACAAGAGCCCTCTACAAGCACAGAGTCTAAGCATTTCTAGATAACCTTCTAACATACCATTGAGCATGCACCTACACTTACCTCCCTTTTTTTCAGTCAACAGGGAAAAAGGTATCTAAATCAAAGTTATGACCCAAACTCTGTTTGCTTTCAAGCCTTGTAGTCATCTACTTCCATGGTGATTTTACAGAATCATAGAATCAACCAGGTTGGAAGAGACTTCCAAGCTCATCCAGTCCAACCTAACACCCAGCTGCATCCAATCAACTAGACCATGGTGCTAAGTGCCTCATCCAGTCTCACAACAGTAAGCACGTTGAGATAAATGTTGGTAAGTCACAGCAAGATTTACCTCTTGACCACATATGTTAAGATATGTTGAAAGGTTCAAGGAAAGTACTCACAGGTTCCTACTGCCTCACCACTACTATGCTCTAGCCAGAGCTCTGCATGGAAGCTCTTCTAGCACAGGGGAGGAAAGTACTCCCTGACAAGCTTGCTATGTCTGTCAGAGCAGCTGAGACTTCAGGCTTGACTCACCTCATCCAGAAGCTACGGTAAGACCTCCACAAAACCATGCAAACTCCTCTGAAAACCATCTGCTGCACTGAGGCAGAAGTCCCTCAAGACCTCCATCTCAAAGTTTCAACTACTGGCCACTGTGTCTGATTCACTACAGAATCACAGAATCAGTCAGACCACAAGGATCATCTAGTTCAGGCTGTTTAGAGCCTCATCTAGCCTGGCCTTAAATGCCTCCAGGGATGAGGCTTCCACCACTGTCAGGGTGTGCCTCTTCCATCCTCCATGCAGGGGCCCAGTATGACACCTTCACATCCACATGATGTATATACGTTCACTGCCCCTTTATTGAAGCTAAGAGTGATGCTTATATAGTGGCTAATACAAGGTGTATAATTCTGATAGGTCACACAGCAGAATATGGGCTGTCCACACACATAGAGGCAGAGCTGACCAACTACCCCCCTTAATCTCCCTTTGCACAGCTAGATACAGATAACAGCTAACTTACACAGCTTCTCTGCTAGTCCTCCCAAGGCCACTTCCCTGCAGCTGTGCCTCCTTATCAGAATAACCTAAGGTTACCTTTCCTGTTCTCCTTATTTCAGACTGCTCAATTCTGCTCAAACCCCAACACGCCATCTCCCTGGGCAACCCATTCCAAGGTCTCACCACCCTCATGGTGCAAAGCTTCTTCCTAACATCCAGTCTGAATCTACCCTTTCTAGCTTTGTTCCACTCCCCCTAGTAGGGCTTCAGTTCAGCTGTTGGCTGACGTAATTAGCTCTCCCTCTTCAAGTAAAAAGATTTAACGATCCAGAGTAGACACTAGGAAAAACATGCTGGTTGAGTGAGTCTGGTTTTCACCATGAAGGCAGTTAAATACAGCAACAGGCTGGCTGTTTGTGAATGTTCTGTCCTCAGAGACATTCAAGATGTGTCTGGCCACAGCCCCAAGTACCCTCATCATATCATAGATCCATAGAATGGTTTAGGTCGGAAGGGACCGCCAAGCTCGTCCATTTCCATCCCCCTGCCATAGGCAGGGACACCTCCCACTAGAACAGGTCACTCAAGACCTCATCCAACCTGACCTTGAACACCTTCAGGGAGGGAGCGGACACAACCTCCCTGGGCAACCTGTGCCAGTGTTTCACCATCCTCACTGGAAAGAACTTCTTCCTAACACCCAGTTTAAATCTCCTCTCTGCCAGTTTAAACCCATTCCTCCTCATCCTCTCATTACAAGACCTTGTCAATGGTCCCTCCCCAGCCTTCCTGTAGCCCCCTTCAGATACTGGAAGGCCACTCCAAGGTCTCCTTGATGCCTTCTTTTCTCCAGGCTGCAGAGCCCCAACTCTTGTAGCCTGTCCCCATAGCAGAGCTACTGCAGCCCTCTGAGCTGGTACTGGAGCTGGTACTGAGGTCCTGGAATATGCCCAGGGAAGGGTGACAAAGCTGGTGAGGGGCCTGGAACACAGCCTTGTGAGGAGAGGCTGAGGGAGCTGGGGGTGTGCAGCCTGCAGAAGAGGATACTCAGGGCAGATCTCATTGCTGTCTACAACTACCTGAAGGGAGGCTGTAGCCAGGTGAGGGTTTGTTTCTTCTCAGAGGCAACCAGCAACAGAACAAGGGGACACAGTCTCAAGTTGTGCCAGGGGACATCTAGCCTGGATGTTAGGAGGAAATTGTTGGCAGAGAGAGTTATTTGCATTGGAATGGGCTGCCCAGGGAGGTGGTGGAGTCGCCATCCCTGGAGGTGTTGAAGCAAAGCCTGGATGAGGCACTTAGTGCCATGGTCTGGTTGATTGGCTAGGGCTGGGTGCTAGGTTGGACTGGATGAGCTTGGAGGTCTTTTCCAACCTGGTTGATTCTATGAGCATCTCTGTGGCCTCCTCTGGACTGACTCCAACAGTTCCATGCCCTTCTTGTATTTGGGGCTCCAGAACTGCACATGGTATTCCAGGTAAGGGTCTCATGAGAGCAGAGAATCAGAGCTATCTTGAGCAGGGTGTGGAACAATCTATCCCCTCAGGTCCCTTCCACTTGATGTTTTTATTTAATGCCTGCAGCTCAGAAACACAAACATCTGCAGTGAGATCAGTGTCTTTGGGACCTACCCTTTCCAGGAAAGATGCCTGGGAAGGTAGCCTCCAGAGAAGCCCAGCTTCAAAGCCAGCACCTAAGAGTCTCTTGAGGATGAACCACAGTAATAATCTGTCAGTTGTCAATGGCCAGAATTCAACCTTGCTATCTGGACAGCTGCCAGTATGACAAGATAAAGACAAAATATGACTCCACCCAATCTGCCACTTTCTACCATACACACAGTCATTTTCCCAGCTCCTCCCTCCCCCCTAGATTGGGCTGTCAGATTCAACAATCCAAACCACACAACCTCTAATGTCACGTTTTGGTTTCTGGGAGAAATCCAACAAGATCCTTTCTGACTGAAATCTCTACCTGGAGTACAGAAGCAGACTCCACCAGCTGAAGGAGCTATCCTCAACCTCTCTCAAACTCTTCATGAAGGTTCCATCACTTTCATCATTGTGTCCCATACATAGAAACTTTCAAGGGTTTTCTCAGACAAAGATTTACTGCTTGATCTAGTCCACAACAACCTTACAATAGCAAGAGAGGTGCCTGTAATCATGATTTCAGACATCCTACTAGAACCACTGTAGCACCACCTAAAACTAGACCTGCTCCCTGGCAAAAACGCCTAAAGACATCACCAAGCTCTCTGCACAGAAGACTGACTGTGACTTCCTCTTCTGTTCAAAAACAAAAAGGAAAGATGAGGGAAAAAAATCCTCAGGTAGCATCAATGCACAACCACGGTTTTAATCCTATCAAGGAAAAAATTACCTAATATGGGGAATTATTTTTTTTAACTTCCTTTCATAAAACTACAAGGACAAAAGGACCAATTTTATGTTAGGTAATAGATAAATTAAGTCAAAAGCAAAAGTTTTCAGCGTTAAGCAATACAGAATCACAGAACTGTCAGGCTTGGAAGGGACCTCAAGGATCATCCAGTTCCAACCCCCCTGCCACAGGCAGGGATGCCTCACACTACATCGGGTTGCCCAGAGCCACATCCAGCTTGGCCTTAAAAACTTCCAGGCATGAGGCTTCCACCACCTCCCTGGGCAACCTGTACCAGTGTCTCACCACCCTCACACTGAAGAACTTCTTCCTAATGTTTAATCTCAATCTCCCCTCCTCTATCTTGGATCCATTTCCCCCAGTCCTGTCACTACCAGACACTAAAAAGTCCCTCCCCAGCTTTCTTGTAGCCCGCTTGAGATACCAGAGGGTCACAAAAAGGTCTCCTTGGAGCCTTCTCTTCTCCAGACTGAACAGCCTCAACTCTCTCAGCTTGCCCTCACAGCAGAGCAGCTCCAGCCCTCTGCTCATCCTCGTGGCCCTCCTCTGGAGCTGTTTCTGAATGCACAGCATTGTCATCTTTTCTTAACATGAACGATCAGAATCAGCATTCTGATGCACAGACTTTCTCTCAACTCCATCTCACCCCCACCACTGAAATTAGGAACAGCCTTGCAGATAAAGGATACTCAAAAGACACACTGAGTTTGTCCACAGTCCAGGGAGGGAAAAAAAAAAGGCATAAAAGTGGGCAGTTGAAGCACTGAATAACATTATGTTTTGTAGAGCATATATCTGCCATGGGTAAAAGCTTTCTTCAGCACTGATCTGATTTGTTGTTTTCAATAATTCAAGAGAGACTTTTACTGCACATAGTCACATCTGTTATGTCAGCTGATAGACAATACATTTAGAGAGCAGATTTGCTCAGAAGAGGCCTTGGGTTTGCTGTTTGTGAGCTTCAGTGAGTCTGTCCCTTCACTTCACTCTCAAAAGGAGTTAAACAAGACAGTTCCTAGCAAGTCAAACTGCTGTGATGATAATTCACACGCACACCTGCAAAAGGTATGAGGACAGGCTGAGGGAGTTGGGGCTCTTCAGCCTGGAGAAGAGAAGGCTTCAAGGAGACCTTAGAGTGGCTTTGCAGTATCTGAAGGGAGCCTACAGGAAGGCTGGGGAGGGACTATTGACAAGGTCTGGTAATGTCAGGACAAGGGGGAATGGGTTTAAGCTGGAGGAGGGGAGGTTTAGGCTGGATGTTAGGAGGAAGTTCTTTACAGTGAGGGTGGTAAGACACTGGCACAGGTTGCCCAGGGAGGTTGTGGATGCTTCCTCCCTGGAGGCGTTTAAGGCCAGGCTGGATGAGGCCTTGAGCAGCCTGCTCTAGTGGGAGGTGTCCCTGCCTATGGCAGGAGGTTGGAGCTGGATGATCCTTGAGGTCCCTTCCAACCTAAACCATTCTATGATTCTATGATGATTCTAAGGTAAATTCAAGAGTGACTCTCTGGTTTAAGGCTTATTAAAATATTCTAATAAGAGAAATTGGTAATTTCTCTCCTTAGAATAATTCTCTAATTAGAATTAGAAAAATTCTCTAATAAGAGAAACCTCCTGAAAGTTCAGTGCAGAATCTAACTAAATTAGACCACTGGCTGTGAAAGAATAACAAAGATAGAGTCTGTATCATTCATTGGTTTGCTGAAAGGTATAAAAATCATAGAATCACAGAATGGATTAGGTTGGAAGGGACTTCAAGGGTCATCCAGTTCCAACCTGCCACCTTAGGCAGGGACACCTCCCACTAGAACAGGTCACTCGAGACCTCATCCATCCTGACCTTGAACACCTCCAGGAAGGGAGCAGACACAACCTCCCTGGGCAACCTCTGCCAGTGTTTCACCATCCTCACTGGAAAGAACTTCTTCCTAATAACCAGTTTAAATCTCCTCTCTGACAGTTTAAACCCATTACTGCTCATCCTGTCATTACAAGACCTTGTCAATAGTCCCTCCCCAGCCCTCCTGTAATCCCTTTCAGATACAGGAAGGCTACTCCAAGGTCTCCTCGAAGACTTCTCTTCTCCAGGCTGCAGTGTCCCAATTCTTACAGCCTGTCCTCATAGAGCTGCTGCAACCCTCTGAGCATCTTTGTGGCCTCACTCTATGGTTCCATGTCCTTCCTGTGTTGGGGGAACTGCATACAGCATTCCAGATGGGGTCTGAGGAGAGCAAAGGGGCAGAATCTCCTCCCTTGCCCTGCTGGCCACGCTGCTCTTGATGCAGCCCAAAATACAACAAAGCCAAAGTATAAACAATTCTGTCTTGGCTCCTGAGCACTGGCTCTGTTGGCTTCTCTCTCTAACCACCCCTGGCTGCCCAGCTAACAGGTGAGCCTTGCTGGCTACTTTCTATCTGGGGAGAGAGGGGGGCCTTAGCTCCTTCCGGGCCTTCTTTGCCCAGGAGGTGGTTTGGATTTCTGTATTCTTTCTAGATCTAGATTCTTTCTGAACATGAATCAGCAGTGTGCCCAGGAGGCCAAGAGAGCCAATGGTATCCTGGACTGGATCAGGAACAGTGTGGCCAGAAGTACAAGGGAGGTTATTCTGACCTTGACCTCAGCACTGGTCAGGCCTTGGACCCGAGTCCTGTGTCCAGTTCTGGGAGATGCTGAGATACTGGAATGTGTCCAGGGAAGGGTGATGAAGCTGGTAAGGGGCCTGGAGCACAGCCTTGTGAGGAGAGGCTGAGGGAGCTGGGGGTGTGCAGCCTGGAGAAGAGGATACTCAGGGCAGACCTCATTGATGTCTACAACTACCTGAAGGGAGGCTGTAGCCAGGTGGGGTTGGGCTCTTCTCCCAGGCACCCAGCAACAGAACAAGGGGACACAGTCTCAAGTTGTGCCAGGGGAGAGGTCTAGGCTGGATGTTAGGAGGAAGTTCTTGCCAGTGAGAGTGACTGGCATTGGAATGGGCTGCCCAGGGAGGTGGTGGAGTGGCTGTCCCTGGAGGTGTTGAAGCAAAGCCTGAATGAGGCACTTAGTGCCATGGTTTGGTTGACTGGCTAGGGCTGGGTGCTAGGTTGGACTGGATGATCTTGGAGGTCTCTTCCAGCCTGGCTGATTCTGTGACTCTGTAGATTGCATATAACTCTATATTGTGTATATTTGCTTGTGAATGCAGCTTTGCTGTAAGCAGAGCTGTAGCTTACTCCCAAGCCTTCTGAGCTGGTCTGGTATATTTTAATTGGGGATGGGGGAAGTTCCCAACCCACTACACTGTCCTTCAGATGAATCTTGTCTGAAGCACGGCCACAGACCCATTTTGTCACAGACCTGCCAGAAAGCAAGCCAACCTCCAGCACTGACAGGAACACGGCGTGTTCTCTCAGCTACAGTGTTTAGAGGGAACAAAGCGAAAGGAGGAGGACAAATAACGCAAAGTAAACCTCCCGTTAGGATAAATAAATTCCACATGGCCAAGGGCGTGCCACATCTGCTCCAGTGAATTCGGCAGGGATGCAACCCAGAGCGGGTTCCTAAGGGGTGTCTGGGTTCCAGACAGCTCATCAGCTAGGCTGTCACAAGTCAGCATTCCTAATGGCAGGAACTCCCAGGCCTCAGTGAAAACCAGGCTGCAGGAACCCCGGTGCCTGAAGTTCACTGCAAGAAAACCTTTCCAAAGTATATATTGTAAATTCCATGCCTTTAGCAGGACACTTAAATACTCCTTTTAAGGACAGAAAACGGTTGAAAGCACTTTTCTGAAGCCTCTGCTGGCAACTTCCACAAGCTAACGCAGTGCACTGTGCTCTGCAGAGCGTTCACACACATTATTTAACATCATATTCTGTATTTTTATATAACACTGCTATGACATTGGTCCCTTATAACCCAGACCATGCTATCATTCTAGAATACTGAATTAAATACTTGACCCTTGCTGAATGTTCCACATACTCTGAGGTACAAGTTCATCTTTTCTAGCTACAGGCAGTGTTTTTAAGTCAGGAGGGGTTGGCATTTTAATGCTGCCTTTAAAAGGAGAAATTCATATTTATTTTATCTCAAAGTCCTGAGGAGAAGCTTAGGAATATTCTTAACGTCCCACAATTAATTCCTGTGCTGACAAATCTTTACAGCAAAATGAGAGCACAAACCCAGACACTTAAAAGAAATGAAGACTCAGGTTGCTAATCTAATCCCTCTGTCACCACTGCTCTGACATGCCACAGATTGGGCATCTGGGAAAGAAAGCAGAAAAAGGAAAGCAAACATCCCATAAATTCTAGTCCGTATCTCCTGTGCCTTTGTCCTCTAGCACAAGACGAGACAGATTTCAACTCCTGGGCTGAAATCAGTCCTGAAGTGTAGCAAATCCTCTCTGTAATTCTGCCTGCAAAGTTACGGGGATATTTGTGGGTTCCACCCTCACTTCAGGTCAGAAAATGCATTAGGGACTACGCTTGTGTCTTGACCTTCTCACTATCAATAGAGTCCCGAGAAAGAAAGGATACACTAATTAGTTGCTAATTTAACAGCTACAAAAGATACAAGGTCTATGAAAAAAGTCTTACAGAGAGAGATTTCAAGAACAGATTATGTACGGGTTAGGAAAGGAGGTTGCAAGAAGACCTAATTATGGTTGACAAATACCTAAGGGGGTTCTTTTTTACAAGTAGCAGGTGGGAATCTGTTCAAAGTATGCAATAAGGACAAAGCCCAAAGGCATTATCTGAAATTGAAGGAAGGGTAGCTCAGATATGGTATCAGAAATGGCTTTTCACTCAGAGGATCATTACTATATGGAATAAATGACCTACCAGAGGCTCGTCAACCCTAATGAATTTTATTCCAGGGCAGATCCATATCTATCAGTGCTACATCTGGCCTTTCCTCCTGAAAAGCAAGGGATGCATGAAGCAGGCCTAGATGTGTCTTCTGCCAAACCTTCCTGGATCGAGGCCACAGCTCCCAGCTCCACAGCCCTGTAGTGCCACCTTCTGGGAGAGGCAGTATGCAGGACCCCCACCCACTCACCCTCCCACCTCTCCACCTCATACCTGGAGCTGCAAAACACAGCAAAGCTCCTACTTCGGCTTCATTTTCCCGCTGGTCACCAAACCTCACCACAAAGAGATCCCAGCAAACAGCCCAGCTGCAGGCAGCAAATTTAACTCCGTGTTTAAACTGTGCTTGAGATTCAAACGTGCAGCACCTGAGGCCAAGTTGACTCACTCTGATCCCTCCCTTGAGAGGTCTGTGCAAGGTGGGCTCACAAACTCATCTGCCATTTTATCTTATGAAAGCAAGTTCTCAAAACGTCACAAGGGCAAAGAATAAAGATGCCCAGCTAGGATTCTATCCAGCCCCACATGCACCTTAAATGCGGTGTAGTGAGTTTGGAAAGCTCTTGGTGCTTGTTAGGTGGGGTTCTGTAATCTTCTAGATAAACACATGCCCTATGGTAATAGTGAATAATTAATCGTGGCAGGAATAAACACTGCAAAGCGTCTCATCATCAACAAACAACAGCACCAGCTCTCCTTTCTTTACACAAGAGCAGAGTGCAATGAAAGCACAGTAGATCTGCATTTGGGGGTTGAAAAAAAACCAGGGAATTCTTGCTCTGGCGTGGAAAATTTTCAGCCTACAAAATCACATTCAAAAGCATAAAACCAGCTCATTGCAAGCCTACCCAAAGCAGCAGTTAAGAAGTTGAAAAAGCCCTTTCAAATACAATTCCTTTTCCCCACCGTCCTCACAGGCTCGCTAATGGCCCCTGCGCTGCTTGCTTGCTTGATTTGAAGTAAGCCACTATTAGGTGGGCTCCCCTGCTGCCCAGGCTCCCAGGCTGCTCAGGTGGGCTGATAAGGGGCTCAGGGAAAGCAGACATGCAGAAAACAGCTGCTGGCAGAGGCCTACTCTTGTCAGCCACATTTCCAGAACAGACATAAGATTTGCCTTGCGTTGGTAGTGCCTGGAACATTCACCTTCATGCCAACAATTGAGAAGGAGGCAAGAGTGAGGACCTATCCCAATCAATCTTCCCTCTCACAAGCAAGGGGCAGACCGGGATCACAATCCTAGCTTTGCCTTCTACTTCTCTTTTTTCACCTCTACCTCAGAACTGAGAGTCCATGGCCGCTTTGATTACTTCATTCCACGTTGTAATTGGTTTGCTCCCATCTCCTTGCCACCAGGTTTTCTTGACTACTGATCAATTTAACCTTTCAGATGCTGTTTGCACAAAACAAAAATAGACTGTAAATAAAGGGCAGCCCAAGCACTACCAGGGAACAGAACTTTGTTCCACCTGGCTGATTTTGTTTGCCTTAGGAAGTTGCTCTTTCACCTGAGAGTAATGACAATCCGCATCAAGAGACAGATGCAAAAGTCTTCCTCCAATTATATAATCACTGCAGCTGATAAGGAGGGAGCTGGATTTAGGTTGCCATAGTGTTGGCATATTGCTATGGAGGCTGAGCTCTTCGTCCACTTGAGTTCCAGTCCAGCAAGAACAGCCCAATTACGGCTGCTAAATGCATGTGCCGTGGACTGGCTCTCGCTTGGAAGGCGCACTCCGGATCAGGGGCTGCTTCCTTTCCCCTCCCACCTCATTATTTCGATAGAGTGGCTAAGGCTCAGGGGCTGGGGTTTTCTTCCCTTCTTTCCAGTCTTCATTTTATTGGAAGTAGGGTGGTGTTACCTCTGAAACTCGCTGCCCCTCCACCGTTAAGGGCTGCCACAGTAGTAACGCACCTCCCCGGCTGCACCCTCGGCTTCCCCTGCGAGCAGCTTATGGGTGGGGGGCACCTAGGGACCTCAAGGAGGATGAGGACCTTCACCAGGCCGCTGCCCTCCCCCACACGCTGGCAACCAGAGCAGGTGTCCTATCACAGCAGGCAGGGGCACGTTTGCGGGCAGGCAAGTTGGCCCCGGCCGAGCAGGGGCTGCCCTGCAGGGCACGGCCCGGGGGGGTCTGCCGGGAAGAGAAAGGCAGCTGAGCAGCCCGCGGGCGCCGGAGCATGGCTCCTCTCTCGCCGAAGGGAGGAAACGGCTCGGTCTGCTCTGCAACACCGACGCGTGTGTGTCTGTGTGTGTGCATGTGTCTGTGCAGCCAGCGCTGGTGGCGAAGGGAGGGGAAGGGATAACAATATGCAGGTAACAGGCTAAAAATAACTTCNAGGCTTCTGGAGTTTGGACAAACAAAAGTTTTACTACAGAGAATGGGGGGGGACGGGGGACACGCGTTTGCTAATGCCCGAGGAGCAGCAGCATGGGTTGGTATCCATGATGTGGGCGATCCTGACACCAGCTCTTCGAGAAATCGTTGCCTCAAGTAAAATCCAACTTTAATTTTAACCCAGGCGCTCCCCCGTGCCCCTCATCCTCTCGGTATGTACGGCGTGTATGGTGTATATGTGTGTAAATAGATAATTCCACCTTCCCCTCCCCTTTCGTGTGAGAAATTAGACATAGCGTAAAAGAAGGGAAGGGCTCCTCTCCCCGGTGTCTTAGGAAGCCGTACGTAGATGGAGGTTCGGAGGACCGGGACGACATTCATTAGGAAAGATCCCTTAATTGCGGCCGCACTGCGAGCTGATCTCGCCCTGGCAGGGCGGAGCGCGGTGCTCCGCGGCTCCCTCAGCCCCCGGCCACAGCGCGCAGCCCCTGAGCCGGGCGCCCCTCCGCCTCAGAAGGCGACGACGGCGACTCGAAGCAACTTTTCTTTGCCCGGGGTTTTCTGTGAAACACCCGTTCCCCGAGGGGCTGCGGGGGGTCTGCCTGCAGCACACCCGGCTGAGGGAAGCTGAGTGCTCCGAATGGAAAGCGGTGTCAAAGGCTGTCCTCTGCCCCGGCCCCGCCGCCTGCCGCTGGCTCTGGCAGCGGCGGCAAAGGCTGAACTGAACCGAGAGATCACGGACAAAGGCTAAGGAAGAGAATGGTTGCTCCATCCTCGGAGGTAAATCTCAGGCTTACCTTGATGGTTTTCCTCTGGAATGTACATCCTCTTGTTTTCATTGACCATTTAAAACGAGTCCAGATTAATCCCTCCGAAAATCGGCTTGGTAAAATTCAAGGAAGAATGGAGCTGCAGAATTTTCCCTTTTATTATTACCTGATTCCCATTATTGCATCAAACACCAAAAACTGATCCTTTCCACTACTGCCTCCTTTAGTGAAATTGCAATGCATCCTCAGTACATCCGGGCCCCTTCCAAGAATTTAGCACAGCACCTCTGGCTGTTAAACCATAAAAAAGAACAGGAAGGGGGGAAACGAGAGAGGGAGGGGGGAAAAAAGGAAAAAGCAAAAGCATCCAGGACAAACCTCTGAGGGTTAAATGTCTTTTTTAAATCCACCAACTACAAGAGTAAGAAAAGGAGGAAGAAAGGGGGGAAAAAAGGAGAGATGTTCAAACGCGGCTGCTCCTCCTCTTCAAAGCCATTCTGAGCGCGTTGTGTTGGCAGGGAGCTGTTTCTGCAGAGGAAGAGAGCCCAGTCCCAGCCCCTTACTCCCTCCCCTCCCTCAACGCGCTCGCTCCCCGCTCTCTGCCTCTCGCCGGCAGACAGACACACTGAACGCTTCCAGATGTTCCAGCTGCGGCGGCTGCGCGCAGCCCCCCGCGCACGGCGTAAGGAGCCGCCGGACTTGATCTGAAAGTTTAACACGCTGCCTGCCCGCCCTCACTGCGCCTGCTGAAGCTTCGCTACAGACATGACGTCAAGGAGGCGAGCTGGAGCCGGCTTGCCTGGAGAAGTGGGGGGACAGCCGAGGGGAGCGGCGGCAGCGCCGGGCCGTGCCGTGCCGGGCTGGGCTAGGGGCGGTGGCAGGGCGGCACAGCAGCGCGGCGGCACGGCAGCAGCACAGCACAGCGCCGCGCTCGCCGCCCGCCCGCGCCCAGCACCCCGCGGCAGTCGGCGCCGCCGGCCGCCGGCCCCGTTTCGATCCGGTTTCTCAGTATTGTGGGCTCTGCCCTGCGGTTCCACTACGGAATGTGACTGCGAGCTGCATTTCAAGGAGGACAGTATCGTTTGCCGAAGCGTTACGGGCGGCAGCGCTGAGCGGCACGGCAGAAGGGGCTGCGGTGGTGTGTGTGACCAGGCAAGGGCTTGCAGGCGGCGGAAGGGAAAGAGATACCCAGGGATAAGTTGCACAGACGAGAGGATGCACAGATGTTTAAACAGATTAATCAAGCTAGGATTTGCAAAATCCTTAGTGGAAAGACCAAAGTGCTTCGCCGGTATCCCACTACTTGCCATAATTATGCCAGTCGTTTGGCCCTCTATAATTGAAGCCTCCGCAGAGAGCAAACGAAAATGTGAACTGAATGTAGTACACGTTAAATGCATCTGGACTCTCCGGGCTGCCATGTTAAACAAGAGATGTAGAGTTCAAATACACCCCTAAGGAACCACTGCAGCAATTGCCACAAGCTGAGAAACTCAACGGCTCGGATGTACCTCTCAGGCGACCGCCCAGAATACCGTGTCCTGCCGGCAGACCCCTTCTGTAAATCCTCCAGACGAGCATCCATTCAACATCAGGTGCACGCAATAGCATGTGTGGACCTTTAAAACACAGTGGTTCTTTGCCTTTCAAGTACTTGTCTATTTTAACTAGCAAACCAGTATTTTTAGGTTGGTAATACCCCTATAAAGGAATGACTTCTTAACGAAGTTAGTGCCTTTCCTACAAATGCATTTCAGTGGGAGGTATCAAATATCTGTCTCTTTTTGAGGCTTTTCCTCCACCACTTTCAATGAGCTGTCTCTCAGATGGAATTAAAAAAAAACCCAAGCACTACCACCTAACAAATTTTGGCAAAAAAAAATTATATATCCCCAAGAAAATAACAGATCCGCTTGGAACCAGAAGGAAAACAGAGAGATGTAAAGCACTTCCCAAAAACTGGATGCAGGCAAGGCACTTGTCCTAAAAAAATGGTCATTCTGGTTTCTGATAACCACTGATCAGCACAACTTCTGTGTTAGATGCTATTCAAAGGGTAATTCACCATCAACATATGCCATTGACAGCATGGAGAGGCGCAGCTTTATTTCTGACTCAGGAGGAAGAGTTCCTCTGAGCAATTAAAATATTCTGTCCTCTCTTGCCTAGATTTTCTGTAATAATGTCACATGCACCTACCTTGTTTAACTTATCAGACAGCTAGAGGTGGAATGGTAATATATTAGCCTTCATTTTCAATTTGAGCTGCTTAAAAAGTCCTTCCTTAACCATTGTAAGGACTTGAAACCAGCGAGCCCTTCACTGCCTACATTTGTTGTGCAAATGAACATCTTCTTTTTCCCCTTGTGACCACAAATCCTTGCCATTTTGGATTGTGCTAAATCCATTTATTCCAGCCATGAGTCAACCAAGAGTTGCATGATTCACCCTTGCATGGACACAGTCTCTGGGGAAGGAGTGAAGTGTGTGCTGATCACTCCTGTACAGAAATCAAACACCAGCGAGGCACCTGTAAGTAATTCTTTTGCCCTTCTTGGGTCACATTCTCAGCTAGCTAAGGATTTATATACAGCATTAGATAAAGAGTTAACATCCACATAGCCTTGCTTTGTGCCAGCTCACATACATACACAGCCTCATACACAAGCTGTCCCTGCCAATTACAAACCTTTTTCTCCATTCTTTAGCCCTCTCTCTCTGCCAGGCTCCCACAGTGAGTTGGGCTGATCACCAAAAATCAAATACAGAAGAAAAATAGAACAAGAAACAAGAATATTAGCTGGCATTAATTTCTTCATCATAAATTCTGCTCTGCTCTGACTTGGGCTTTCCTTACTCAGCAATTATGCCAACATCATTTTCAGTGTAGAAGAGTGGAAAGAAACTGACCATAGGATTCCTTTTCGTGTAGGAGAGTCAGGTGGCATAAGAGTGAACACCACACCTTCTTGTGAAGCACTTCTAACTGTCAAAGTACACTAGGAAGATGTAGTCCATGAAAACAGGTCTGGTAAAGAGGCAGTGTTTCTGTAAGGTTTTGTTTTTCCAATAATGTGGTAAGTGAAACTCAGACTTAATGATAATTCAAGAAAGAACCTGAGGTGTTACCCTCCACAGAAACCAGGGAAATTCAATTTCCCTGAAATCTGCTCCTTTCCAGTCTTTATACTTTGCTTCCATTTTGTTGTAGAAGCAGTGCAGAAAGTATTTTATTAGTGATGCTAGAAACACAGCTTGGAGACATTAGGGAGGACCACAGGACTTCCCTGCACAGCTTCTCTGAATCCTGAGCCCTATGCTGAGCTACATGCTGGCTCAGGACTCTGAAAGCCTTCTAATTGACAAACAGAGTGGCCAGTAGGACAAGGGAGGTTATTCTTCCCGTGTACTCAACACTAGTCAGGCCACACCTTGAGTGCTGTGTCCATTTCTGGGCTCCTCAATTCAAGAGAGATGTTGAGGTGCTGGAACGTGTCCACAGAAGGGCAACAAAGCTGGTGAGGGGCCTGGAGCACAGCCCTGTGAGGAGAGGCTGAGGGAGCTGGGGGTGTGCAGCCTGCAGAAGAGGAGGCTCAGGGCAGACCTCATTGCTGTCTACGACTACCTGAAGGGAGGCTGTAGCCAGGTGGGGTTGGTCTCTTCTGCCAGGCAACCAGCAACAGAGCAATGGGACACAGTCTCAAGTTGTGCCAGGGGAGGTCTAGGCTGGATGTTGCCAGAGAGAGTGATTGGCATTGGAATGGGCTGCCCAAGATGGTGGTGGAGTTGCTGTCCCTTCAGGTGTTCAAGAAAAGACTGGATGAGGCACTTAGTGCCATGGTCTAGATCATTGGCTAGGGCTGGGTGCTAGGTTGGACTGGATGATCTTGGAGGTCTCTTCCAACCTGGTTGATTCTATGATTATATGTTTTTTTTTAACAAGTGATGCTTGCTGAAAAGCTTTAAGACCTTCTGAATGGGGAGCCAGGTATGGCTTTCTTAAGAGTTAGATCCCCACACACAGAGCCTAAAGATGAGTGTATTCGTGAAAGAAAGATCTTCAAGAGCATACAAAAGATTTATTCCTTCAACACAAAGCCAATTAGAAAGTTCCTCCCTGCCTGATGGAGCAGACAGCAGATGTAGAGGTAAGATGGCCAGGGTAATGATGGTGTTCCCCACTCTCCCCACACTTTAGAAATCACCCAGACTAGACTCAGCCAGCTCTGGAAATATGAATGAAGCTTATATTTACAGCTAGCACAATATACAAGCAGATATTTACAGTATATACAGTTGTAGACAGAAATATATAAGGTAAAAGGTAATACAGAAACACAACAGCCCTCCCAGAAACCTGAATCCCCAGGAGGGGCTCCCAACCACCCTTCCACCTTCTCCTACCCCTCTCAACCTTACCCCAGTCCCAAGGAAGAATGGAGGTTTGGCCAGGGGGTTAGGAAGCAAAGTGGATTAATCAGAGAGACAGCAGAGAAGCTAGAGAGAAATGCAGCCCAGAGCTCCCAAGCAGAAGTGCCTGATCTATGTTTGGATTCTTGTTCTTATACCTCTCAGTAAGCCTATGAGTGAAGTAGACATCACCACTGTTTCCTTTTCACAGCCTGTAATCTAATTCTTCTCACCAAAACATTCTAGCTAGCTTCAAACTAGCACACCTGGCTTGTAAGCTTCCTCTAAGCAGATAACTACAGACTGGACAAATGGTCCAATGTGTATTCGGCCTTAGGCCAGCTCTGAAGGGGCCATCCCAGTTTTCTACCCCACAGGAATGATAGGAAAAGAAAAAATGTCCTCCAGCTGCTCTGAGAACAATAGTAATGAAAGCCATATAAAGCACCAAGACAGAGATTTCTGGGGAAAAAAAAAAAAAAGGCTATTTAAAGTCATAAAGTGTCAAAGATGATTTGTAGAGTGCATGTGAACATGCAGCAGTCCATTCTGCACGGCAGGAATCCTTTGCTGTGCGTACAACGTAGTATTCCCTTCCTCTTTGCCAGCCATATATAGAGTATACTGGGCACAACAACCTCTTTCAAATCCAGCATCAGAACCTACATCCATCTTCAGAACTGAAATCACCCCAACAGGCTGTGCAGCAGAATGTCTCCTTGATCCAAAAAGGAAGAGTTTCTGTTGTGCTGTATCTAAAGATGGGACTAGAGTGCAATGGGATGGACACAAAGGAGAGCTTACAATAACTCTGCCTTAAGCTATTTTTATAGCACATGAAGTTATTCAAAAGGCTTTTTAAAGTATTCCCAGGGCTTTTTTAATCACCTAGGGTTTTCTTTGGGCCCACTGCATAAGTTATCTGGGTACCTAATTGCAACAGATTATGTCCACACTATTTTGACAGTAATGCCTTGTACAATAAAGTAAGAAGGTAAATTATTCAGAAGTAGAAAAGAAATGTATTTATCCCCAGAAACAGTCTGAAGGTTCACAACACAAATGTGATTCTTTCCAGGGCCAGCTCAGAGAAACAATGCCAGAGCTCTTTATTACTTTGCTGAAAGGTATTTTTTTCCCCCACAGATTTAAGGTTTTGCACCTCTGCCAATGGAGGAGGCTTCCCAGAAGAATCAGCACTTTTTTTTTGCACTGAAAACTATGGTTGTGTTTGTTGGTTTGGGTTTTTTTTTGTCACTGATTTAAATAAATCAGGAACAGTGTGGCCAGTAGGACAAGGGAGGTTATTCCCCCCACAGCGTGGCCAGTAGGACAAGGGAGGTTATTGCCCCACAGCGTGGCCAGTAGGACAAGGGAGGTTATTGCCCCACAGTGTGGCCAGTAGGACAAGGGAGGTTATTCCCCCACAGTGTGGCCAGTAGGACAAGGGAGGTTATTCCCCCACAGTGTGGCCAGTAGGACAAGGGAGGTTATTCCCCCACAGTGTGGCCAGTAGGACAAGGGAGGTTATTCCCCCACAGTGTGGCCAGTAGGACAAGGGAGGTTATTCCCCCACAGTGTGGCCAGTAGGACAAGGGAGGTTATTCCCCCACAGTGTGGCCAGTAGGACAAGGGAGGTTATTCCCCCACAGTGTGGCCAGTAGGACAAGGGAGGTTATTGCCCCACAGTGTGGCCAGTAGGACAAGGGAGGTTATTCCCCCACAGTGTGGCCAGTAGGACAAGGGAGGTTATTGCCCCACAGTGTGGCCAGTAGGACAAGGGAGGTTATTCCCCCACAGTGTGGCCAGTAGGACAAGGGAGGTTATTCCCCCACAGTGTGGCCAGTAGGACAAGGGAGGTTATTCCCCCACAGTGTGGCCAGTAGGACAAGGGAGGTTATTCCCCCACAGTGTGGCCAGTAGGACAAGGGAGGTTATTCCCCCACAGTGTGGCCAGTAGGACAAGGGAGGTTATTCCCCCACAGTGTGGCCAGTAGGACAAGGGAGGTTATTCCCCCACAGTGTGGCCAGTAGGACAAGGGAGGTTATTCCCCCACAGTGTGGCCAGTAGGACAAGGGAGGTTATTCCCCCACAGTGTGGCCAGTAGGACAAGGGAGGTTATTCCCCCACAGTGTGGCCAGTAGGACAAGGGAGGTTATTCCCCCACAGTGTGGCCAGTAGGACAAGGGAGGTTATTCTCCCACAGTATGGCCAGTAGGACAAGGGAGGTTATTCTCCCACAGTGTGCTCAACACTGGTCATGCCACACCTTGAGTGCTGTGTCCAGTTCTGGGCTCTTCAATTCAAGAGAGATGTTGAGGTGCTGGAAGGTGTCCAGAGAAGGGTGACGAAGCTGGTGAGGGGCCTGGAACACAAAACCTATGAAGAGAGGATGAGTGAGCTGGGGTTGTTTAGCCTGGAGAAGAGGAGGCTCAGGCCTGACCTCATTGCTGTCTACAACTACCTGAAGGGAGGGTGTAGCCAGGTGGGGTTGTTCTCTTCTGCCAGGCAACCAGCAATAGAGCAAGGGGACACAGTCTCAAGTTGTGGCAAGGGAAGTATAGGCTGGATGGTAGGGGGAAATTCTTCACAGAGAGAGTGATTGGCATTGGAATGGGCTGCCCAGGGAGGTGGTGGAGTCACCATCCCTGGAGGTGTTGAAGCAAAGCCTGGATGAGGCACTTAGTGCCATGGTCTGGTTGACTGGCTAGGGCTGGGTGCTAGGTTGGACTGGATGATCTTGGAGGTCTCTTCCAACCTTCTAACACAGTGCTACAAAATACTCATTAGTATGTAGTCACAGAATTGTCAGGGCTTGGAAGGGACCTCAGGGATCATCCAGTTCCAACTTCCCGGCCATAGGCAGGGACACCTCACACTAAATCATGTTGCCCAGAGCCACATCCAGCCTGGTCTTGGAAACTTCCAGGGATGAGGCTTCCACCCCCTCCCTGGGCAACCTGTGCCAGTCTTTCATTACCCTCATGCTGAAGAACTTCTTCCTAACATCCAGTCTGAACCTACCCACTTCTGGTTTTGCTCCATTCTCCCCAGTCCTATCACTAACCAACACCCTAAAAAGTCCCTCTCCAGCTTTCTTGTAGCCCCCTTGTGCTAGTAGCCCCCTTGAGCCTAGCTAGAATGTTTTTTGTGAGAAGAATTAGATTACAGGCTGTGAAAGGGAAACAGTAGTGATGGCTACTTCACTCATAGGCTTGCTGAGATGTATAAGAACAAGAACATAAATATAGATAACAAAGTCTCTCTCTGGGCTTTGTGGGCTGCACTTCTAACCTAACCTGCTGCAGCCTGTGTGGCTAATCCATCTGCTTCCTAACCCCTCTGGCCAACCCTCCAATTTAACTTTGACGTAAGGCAAAGATCTAGGGTAAGGTAGAGGGGTGGGAAGAAGGTGGAAGGATGGTTGAGAGCCCCTCCTGGGGACTCAGGTTTCTGGGAGGGCTGTTGTGTTTCTGTATTACCTTTTAACTTGACTATTTCTGTATATACTGTAAATATCTGCTTGTATCTTGTGCTAAGATATAAAAACAAAGCTTCATTCAAATTCCAGAGCTGCTGAGTCTAGTCTGGGTGATCTTCTAAAGTGGGGTGGGGAGGGGAACATCCAAACCATCACACCCTTCAGATACTGCAAGGGCATAATAAGGTCTCCTCAGAGCCTTCTCTTCTCCAGACTGAACAGCCCAAACTCTCTCAGCCTGTCCTCACAGCAGAGCAGCTCCAGCCCTCTAATCATTCTTGTGGCCCTTCTCTGGACATGTTCCAGCATCTCCAGATCTTTCCTGTCACAGGGGCTCCAGAACTGGGCACAGTGCTCCAGGTGGGGTCTCAGCAGAGTGGAGCAGAGGGACAGAATCCCCTGCCTTGCCCTGTTGCCCACACTTCTCTTGCTGCAGCCCAGGCTCTGTTTGGCTCTCTGAGTTGCAAGTATTCCCTGCAGCTCATGTTGAGCTTCTCATCCACCAACACCCCCAATTCTCGTAGTTGGCATCTTGTCCATAACTAAGTGCCCCAAGTACATTCAGGTTCAGGGCAGATACAAAGGTGGATGATCTTTTCTTTAAGGGATGGATTCTTCAAAGAAGAAAGTTTGTGCAGGTTGTTGAGGAATCATAGAATCATAGAATGGTTTAGGTTGGAAGGGACCTCAAGGATCATCCAGCTCCAACCCCCTGCCATACGCAGGGACACCTCCCACTAGAGCAGGTTGCTCAAGGCCTCATCCAGCCTGGCCTTAAACGCCTCCAGGGAGGAAGCATCCACAACCTCCCTGGGCAACCTGTGCCAGTGTCTTACCACCCTCACTGTAAAGAACTTCCTCCTAA
>WAAF01006223.1:406879-420986 GCA_013400475.1 Tricholaema leucomelas | reverse complement strand
AAGAGAAGAGAAGAGAAGAGAAGAGAAGAGAAGAGAAGAGAAGAGAAGAGAAGAGAAGAGAAGAGAAGAGAAGAGAAGAGAAGAGAAGAGAAGAGAAGAGAAGAGAAGAGAAGAGAAGAGAAGAGAAGAGAAGAGAAGAGAACTTCCCATTTTGTTCTTTGATTGCCTTTTCAGGAGATGTCTTTTCTGTCTCATTTATTTGTGTTCCCATGAGACAGTTTGAGTCTTCTGACTTCAGAATATTGGGTGAGTGAAAGCAAGATAAATATTTTAGATGTGGCTCTAAAGAGTCCCTCTATACAGTTCCTTGGTTTCTTCTCCTGGCTTTCTAGAACAAAGCAAACCCAGGCTCTTTACAACAGACACAAGTCTTAATGGTCAGGAATGAAAATACAGCATTATTCAACTTGACAGAAAGTAAACTTTGTTCATCCTGAGAGCTGTCAGGCACTGGACCGCATTTCTTAGAAGTTTGCAAAGTCATTCAGGCAAACCTCTAACCAATTTGGTCCCTGCTTCATGCAGGAAGTTGGAGTAAGTGACCTCTGGAGATGTCTTCCAACATAAGCTGTTTCTAAAGCTGAAAGAGGTAACAATGCCAATATTTTTGTGAGTCTTCACTACTGTTTCTTTTGTTGTAAGCAGTATAAAATGTCTGAAGAAGCACTGGAATCATGAAACAAGAAGTGAAANGTTGATTCTATGAACTATGAACTCTGTCCATTCACTTTCCCCTGGACCATACTCCTTTAGCACGGAGGCTCTTTATTGATCTTGCAACAAAAGAACACAAACAGCTCAAAATCTTAGTTCCATCTGCACCATCATAATGCACATGGCTTGGGCATTCTGCTAGTTAACAGAGTAACTGTGGGACAGAAATAAGGATATTTTTCCCCCTTTTCCACTATCAGAGGAGAGCCTCTGACTTTTAAATTACTGTATCATCTGCTGCCATCTCCTGAAGAAACACAGCTTGAACTTTGGATGAAGACAAGAAAATGGAGATAGTGACATTCTGAGCTTTCTACTGGCCACTGCCAATGCTCTCTGTCCATCCCAAATGCCTGCAAGCTCTGGGCTGGTAGAGTTTGAGAATGTAGAAAATGAATATTTAAATAGTAGAGGACTATTACCTCCCTCTGGTGCCATTTCTTCTCAGGCCTACAGTGTTTGTGGCAAGCGCTACTATGCACAACAGGGCTGCTGGTTTTCACTGCAGCCTGAGGAGGAACTCTTATCAGCACAACAGTGGAGCTTATGCAGTATGTAGCACAGCAAATCTACATCACATGGGCTGCACAAAGAGTACCTGATTGAGTAAGACACATGACTGTTGTCCTGACATGAATAGGCATAGCCTTGTGCCCAGGGGATGGACCCACAGATTGCACCTTTTGGATATCTGTGTATAGTTGTGTATTATTGCACTGCTGGTTTGGAGCTTAAGTGATGTCTAGAAGCAAAAAACATCAATTAATTGAAGAAGGCAGCAACTAGAAAGGAAATTCTGCTCCCAGAATTAAATAGGTTGATAAAAGAGAAAAAGAAAAAAACACAACAGCAACCCCCAAACCAAACCCTGCTTTAGAAGAGAACAGAATAGAATCAACCAGGTTGGAAAAGTCCTCCAAGATCATCCAGTCCAACCTAGCACCCAGCCCTATCCAGTCGACCAGACCATGGCACTAAGTGCCTCATCCAGTCTTTTCCTGAACACCCCCAGGGACAGTGACTCCACCACCTCCCTGGGCAGCCCATTCCAATGCCAATCACTCTCTCTGCCAACAACTTCCTCCTAACATCCAGCCTAGACCTCCCCCGGCACAACTTGAGCCTGTGTCCCCTTGTTCTGTTGCTGCTTGCCTGGCAGAAGAGACCAACCCCACCTGGCTACAGCCTCCCTTCAGGTAGTTGTAGACATCAATGAGGTCTGCCCTGAGCCTCCTCTCCTGCAGGCTGCACACCCCCAGCTCCCTCAGCCTCTCCTCATAGGGTTTGTGTTCCAGGCCCCTCACCAGCTTTGTCACCCTTCTCTGGACATGTTCCAGCACCTCAACATCTCTCTTGAATTGAGGAGCCCAGAACTGGACACAGCACTCAAGGTGTGGCCTTGCCCCAGTGACCTAAAGCGATGGCAATACGATCACCCTGACCACAGCCCAAAGTACCTCCTCATTACACTTATACAAACCTTCCCCTTTTTTTACTGGTGCTATTCTACTGTACCATAGCTTCAGTTTACCAGGAATAGAGCTACAGAAATAGATCTACAACCATTTATAAACAATATTTTCTTCTGTGCTCCTTCAGGTTTGGAAAATCATTTGAAAATCATGCAGCTATTTTTAAACTGGAGTTGTGCAGCTGAACTGGCCTAGCGAATCAAAACAACGTAGTCATCAAGAGGCTTACGAAGACAGAGCAACAAGCAGGCTATGGGAGCACAGCAGATGGTATTATTGTCAAAATGGAAGAGAGCTGGGGGGGTCAAGGCTCATCATTGATTGAAAGCTACATCATGCCTGAACTCAATCATTCAGCAACAGTCCTGCCTCACTGGAGCACCCCCCAAAGACTGGAAGCTGCCATTGTGATGCCCATCCACAAGAAGAGCCAGAGGGAGGACAGGGAAATTACAGACCTGTCAGCCTGACCAGGCAAGGTCATGGAGCAGGTCATCTTGTGTGCCACCACAAAGTAACTACAGGATGGCCAAGGGATCAGGCCCAGCCTGCATGGGTTTAGGAAGGGCAGGTCCTGCCTGACCAATCTGATCTCCTTTTATGATCATATTGCCTGCCTGGTGAATGTGGGGCAGGCTGTGGATGTATAACTGGACTGTAGCAAGGCCTTTGACACTGTCTGCCACAACAAGCTCCTGGCTAAACTGGCAGCTCATAGCTTGGACAGATTCACTCTGATATGGGTCAAGAACTGGCCGGACAGGTGGGCCCAGAGGCTGGTGGTGAATGGAGCCACATCCAGTTGGCAGCTGTCACCAGTGATGTTCCCCAAGGATCAGTGGGGGGCCCAGTCCTGTTCAATACCTTTACTGATGATCTGCACAAAGGGATTGAGTCCAGAATCAGTAAGTTTGCAGATGACATCAAGCTAGGAGCAGGTGTGGATCTGTTGGAGGGTAGGAGCCCTGCAGAGAGACCTTGCTAGGCTGGATGGGTGGGCAGAGGCCAAAGAGATGAGACTGAACAAGGCCAAGTGCAGGGTTCTGCATTTTGGCCACAACAACCCCAAGCAGCACTGCAGGCTGGGGACAGAGTGGCTGGAGAGTAGCCAGGAAGAAGGGGACCTGGGGTACTGGTGGATAGTAGCTGAAGATTAGCCAACAGTGTGCCCAGGTGGCCAGGAGAGCCAGTGGCATCCTTGCCTGGCTCAGGAACAGTGTGGCCAGTAGAACAAGGGAGGTTCTTCTGCCCCTGTACTCAGCACTGGTGAGGCCACACCTTGAGTAGTGTCTAGTTCTGGGCTCAATTCAAGAGAGCTGTTGATGGAAGGTGTCCAGAGAAGGGCAATGAAGCTGGTGAGAGGCCTGGAGCACAGCCCTGTGAGGAGAGGCTGAGGGAGCTGGGGGTGTGCAGCCTGCAAAAGAGTAATGGAACAAGGGGACACAGGCTCAAGTTGTGCTGGGGGAGGTCTAGGCTGGATGTTAGGAGGAAGTTGTTGCCAGAGAGAGTGATTGGCATTGGAATGGGCTGCCCAGGGAGGTGGTGGAGTCACTGTCCCTGGAGGTGTTCAAGCAAAGCCTGGATGAGGCACTTAGTGCCATGGTCTGGTTGATTGGCTAGGGCTGGGTGCTAGGTTGGACTGGATGAGCTTGGAGGTCTCTTCCAAACTGGTTGATTCTCTGAAGCTCTATAGTTGCACACATCTGTATATATTGTCTGTATATATGCTTGTAAATCTGTGCTATGCTGTCAAATGTAGCTTGATCCTTAACTTCCAGCCAGCTGAGTTAGTCTGGTGAATCCAGTGGGACACACACAGACACAATCCCAAACTACCACAATCACTTTTACCAAATGTCTCCCAACTTACAATATTACAAATGAGATAGCTTCTCATTTGGTTTTCAGTGGAAGTAAAATCTATCCCATAAAGATGCATCTGCACTTCCATAGTCAGCAAAATGGAAGTGATGAATCACACTCTTGCCCTAAGAGTGGCACAAAGGAGTAATCAGCTCGAGCTGATGTTCTGGCACTGGTTAAGCACATCCTCGTGACTTCCCTCCATGCTCTGAGTTTGCCAGTCCTGGAGATGAAGCTCCCATAGTCTGCAACGGCATCAAACGCAGTCACTGATGACATACAGGCTGCCTTGCATCCAAAAACTCAGAGCACACAAGAATTGTTTAAAAATAGGTTTACTAGTCACAAAGATAGAATTGACATTTGAGTTAAAGCTTCGTTTGGAATCACACCACACTTTGAGACTAAAAAATGTCATGTGAAATTGTTCAGCTATTGTAGGGATTTGGTTGGAACAGGAAACTGCAGCACCTCTCAATGGGGACAGGGTTAGAGAGTTGGGGCTGTTCACTCTGGAGAAGAGAAGGCTCTGAAGAGACTTTATTGTGGCCTTCCAGTGTCTGAAGTGGGCTATGAGAAAACTGGGGAGGCACACACTTTTTGAGGTGTCAGACAGTGACTGGACTGGGGGGAATGGATCCAAGCTAGAGGAGGGGAGATTTAGGTTAGACAGTAGGAAGAAGTTCTTCACCATGAGGGTGGTGAGACACTGGCACAGGTTGCCCAAGGAGGTGGTGGAAGCCTCACCCCTGCATGTTTCCAAGGCCAGGATGGATGTGGCTCTGGGCAACCTGATGTAGTGTGAGGCATCCTTGCCTGTGGCAGGGGCGTTGGAACTGGATGATCCTTGAGATCCCTTCCAACCCTGACAATTCTCTGATTCAATGATTCTGTGAAATTGGCTTGGTCCTCGAATCTTTATGGAAGGATTCATCAAGATCTAGAATGACCACAAAGTGTTGAGCTATCAAAGATCTGTATGTTGAACTGGATGATAGGCAGCATATCAGGCAGCATATCAGGCAGCACAGTGAAAGCCAAAGTTTCGTTGTCTGAATTTCAGGACAAGAATGCAATCTGTTCACTAGCTTTACTACAGCTGAGCTCACTCTAAATTCTAGCTGAAATCTCATTTTTGTTTGCCTTTATATACTTAGTGCCACCAGGTACAACCAATGTCGTCCTCTTGCTAGATCCTTTTCAAGCATTGGGCCTTTCAAAATGAATGGTAGACCGTGGGGAGTCAAGAGTAAGGGCTAAAAGGTAAACTAGAATTGTACTTTCAATTAATTTGCTGGTTCCTGCTAGGCTTGACTGAAGAGCACAGGCAATCCTCTCCAGCCTGGAACAGCCAGCTGGTGTCATGTGAGGCAGTTAATGTTAATGGCTGCATGCTGCCTTCTCTTGGCTTTTTAGTCTAGGGCTGTTCAGTCTGGAGAGGAGAAGGCTGAGAGGGGATCTGAGCAATGTCTGTAAATAGCTGAGGGCTGGGGGTCAGGAAGGGACAGCCTCTGCTCACTTGTGCTCTGGGATAGGACAAGGGGCAAGGCATGGAAACTGCAGCACAGGAAGTTTCAGCTCAGTTGGGCAACTGATGTCATCTATCTGGACCTGAGTAAGGCATTTGACTCTGTCCCACATGACATCCTGGTCACCAAACTGGAAAAAAACAGACTGGATGGGTGGAGCACTGCTGGATAAGGAATGGGCTGGATGGTCACACGCAGAGAGGGGTGATCAAGAGCACAATGTCCATCTGGAGACCAGTGCCAAGTGGCTCCCTCAGGGGTCAGTGCTGACACCAGTGGTGGGCAACATCTTTGTCAGCTACTTGGACAGAGGAATCAGTGCATCCGCAGCAATCTGCAGATGGCACCAAGCCGTGAGACACAGTCGAGTTGCTGGAGGGCAGGGATCCATTCAGAGGGACCTGGGCAGGCTGGAGAGGTGGGCCCAGGTCAACCTCATGAAATTCAACAAGGCCAAGTGTAAGGTCCTGCACCTGGGTTGGTGCAATCCCAAGCACAGCTCCAGGCTGGGTGGGGAATGGCTGAGAGCAGCCCTGAGGAAAAGGACCTGGGGGTCTGAGTTGGTGAAAAGCTCAACATGAGCTGGCAGTGTGCACATGCAGCCCAGACAGCAACCCTGTGCTGGGCTGCATCAAGAGCAGGGTGGGCAGCAGGGCAAGGGAGGGGATTCTGCCCCTTTGTTCTGCTCTCCTCACTCCCCACCTGGAGTACTGTGTGCAGTTCTGGAGCCCCCAACACAAGAAGGACATGGAACTGCTGGAGCCAGTCCAGAGGAGCTCACTAAGATGCTCAGAGGGCTGCAGCAGCTCTGCTATGAGGACAGGCTGAGAGAGTTGGGGCTCTTCAGCCTGGAGAAGAGAAGGCTTCGAGGGGACCTTGGAGTGGCCTTCCAGTATCTGAAGTGGGCTACAGGAAGGCTGGGGAGGGACTATTGACTAGGTCTTGTAATGACAGGATGAGGAGGAGTGGGTTTAAACTGGCAGAGGAGAGATTCAAACTGCATGTTAGGAAGAAGTTCTTTACAGTAAGAGTGGTGAAACACTGGCACAGGTTGCCCAGGGAGGTTGTGGCTGCTCCCTCCCTGGAGGTGTTTAAAGCCAAGCTGGATGAGGCCTTGAGCAACCTGTTCTAGTGGGAGGTGCCTGCCTATGGTAGGGGGTTGGGACTGGATGATCTTTGAGGTCTCTTCCAACATAAACCATTCTATGATTCTATCAACATGAGGAAGAACTTCTTGACCAGAAGGGTCGCAAAGCCCTGGCACAGGCTGCCCAGAGAGGTTGTGGAGTTTCCTTCTTTGGAGCCTTTCCAGCCCTGTCTGGATGTGTTTCTGTGGAGCCTGCACAAGATTCTCTGGTCCTGCTCTCGCAGGGGAGGTTGGACTGGAAGATCTGCAGAGATCCCTTCCAACCCCTAATGTTCTGTTAGCCTGTGACTAAACAAGATTCTTGCTTTGTGCTGTTTTGGACTGAGAATGCTGTAAAGCCAAGGTGATCATAGAATCATAGAATCAACCAGGTTGGAAGAGACCTCCAAGCTCATCCAGTCCAACCTAGCACCCAGCCCTAGCCAATCAACCAGACCATGGCACTAAGTGCCTCATTCAGGCTTTGCTTGAACACCTCCAGGGACGGTGACTCCACCACCTCCCTGGGCAGCCCATTCCAATGCCAATCACTCTCTCTGCCAACAACTTCCTCCTAACATCCAGCCTATACCTCCCCCAGCACAACTTGAGGCTGTGTCCCCTTGTTCTGTTGCTGCTTGCCTGGCAGAAGAGACCAACCCCACCTGGCTACAGCCTCCCTTCAAGTAGTTGTAGACAGCAATGAGGTCTGCCCTGAGCCTTCCCCTCTTGAGGCTGCTCACCCCCAACTCCCTCAGCCTCTCCTCACAGGGCTGTACTCCAGGCCTCTCATCAGCTTTGTTGCCCTTCTCTGGACACATTCCAGTACCTCAACATCTCTCTCAAATTGAGGAGCCCAGAACTGGACACAGCACTCAAGGTGTGGCATGAGCAGTGCAGAGTACAGGGGCAGAAGAACCTCCCTTGTCCTGCTGGCCACACTGCTCCTGAGCCAGGCCAGGATGCCATTGGCTCTCTTGGCCACCTGGGCACACCAGGGAACATGTAGCAGGAGTTTCTCTTTGTTCAGACAGGCTTTGGGTTCTATAGTCAGTAGCTGATATTTTAGACAGATATTTTTCTTCACATTTTTATTTAAGAGAGTTGTTATAATAGTGTCATAGAGGAGTGCCACAAAGATGATCCAGGGACTGGAACACCTCTGCTGTGAGGATAGGCTGAGGGAGCTGGGATTGTTCAGCCTGAAGAAGGAAATCCTCTAGGGGGATTCCTCATAACTGCCTTCTAATACCTGAAGGGAACCTACAGAAAGGCTGCAAAGGGATTTTTTTAGTGTCCACCCATAGGACAAGAGGAAATGGATTTAAATTGAAGGAGAACAGGTTTAGATTGGATATTAGGAAAAAAAATTCTTCACTAGGAGGGTGGCAAGACACTGGAATGGATTCTCCAGAGAGGTTGTGGATGTCGCTTGCTTGGAGATCATAGAATGGTTTAGGTTGGAAGGGACCTCAACGATCATCCAGCTCCAACCCCCTGCCATAGGCAGGGACACCTCCCACTAGAGCAGGTTGCTCAAGGCCTCATCCAGCCTGGCCTTAAACACCTCCAGGGAGGAAGCATCCACAACCTCCCTGGGCAACCTGTGCCAGTGTCTTACCACCCTCACTGTAAAGAACTTCCTCCTAACATCCAGTCTAAATCTCCCCTCCTCCAGCTTAAACCCATTCCCCCTCGTCCTGACATTACTAGACCTTGTCAATAGTCCCTCCCCAGCCTTCCTGTAGGCTCCCTTCAGATACTGGAGATGTTTAAGGCCAGATGGGATGGGACCCTAAGTAACCTGGGCTAGTTGAGAGGTGTCACTGTCTATGGCAGGGAGGTCAGATAAGACGATGTCTAAGGTCTCTTCCAGCCTAAGCCCTTCCATGATTCTATGATAATGGAAATATTTTCAGGTATGGAAGAAAGTGGAGCAAAACCTCCCTTAAAGGACATTCCCATTTACAGAGATGATGTGGAGTTGTGGGTCATTGCTCCCAGGGCATTTGTCTTCCCCCTGGAGCATGTTCTAAAGCAGCACTTGACAAGTCACATTGGTAACGCACAACAAGCTCTGATGCTACTCCCTGTCACAGCTTAGAATTCTACTGAGAACATGGCAACCTTTCCTTTGCTGAGCTGAAATCCACCACAGTGTTTCACCTTTTTGCCTGAGCCTTAACACAGGATCTTTTATTTATTTTGTCTTTTCCTCTTTCAATGCCATCATTATAGAATTACTCAGATCAGGAAGCGCATCCCAAATATCCCAGACCTGCATAGGATTTTGATACTGGACCACAAATGATTGCCACCACCTTATAATCAATTGGTTCTTGTCCTGCAGTACTTGACATTCATTGAGGTAAAATGTAAACCTAAGTCATGACTTCAAAGCCATAATGCAGTCAAGATTCCATGCATTGTGGCTTCTTCTTCATAAAGATCACAGGATCACAGAAGAAGCTGAGTGCTTGGTTTGTATCTGTAGATTACACAGGCTTCATGTTTAGACTTTGAAATTTATCCAGAAGACTCACAGGATGCTAGGGGTTGGAAGGGACCTCTGGAGACCTCCCAGTCCAACCCCCTGCAAGAGCAGGAACAGAGAATCTAGCACAGGTTGCAGAGGCTGGAAAGGTTCCAGAGAAGGAGAAACTGATGTCATTTACCTGGACCTGAGCAAAGCCTTTGACACTGTCCTGCACCACATCCTGGTCTCCAAGCTGGTGACACATGGGTTTGATGGGTGGATCACTAAATGGCTTGATGGCCACGCCCAAAGAGTGTCTGTCAATGGCTCCATGGCCAAGTGGAGGCCAGTGACAAGTGGAGTCCCACAGGGACCAGTCCTGGGACCAGTCTTGTTCAACATCTTTGTGGGTGCCATGGACAGAGGCATTGAGTGCAGCCTCAGCAAGTTTGCTGATGACACCAAACTATGTGGTGCAGCAGACAGGCTGGAGGGCAGGGATCCATCCAGGACAGGCTGGAGAGGTGGGCGCAAGCCAACCTTAGGAGGTTCAACAATACCAAGTGCAAGGTCCTGCAGCTGGGTCGAGGCAATCCCAAGCACAAATCCAGGCTGGGCAGTGAGTGGCTGGAGAGCAGCCCTGAGGAGAGGGACTGGGGAATGCTGGAGGACAGGAAGCTCAACATAACCCAGCAGTGTGCACTTGCAGCCCAGAAAGCCAACCAGAGACTGGGCTGCATCAGAAGTGGGAGGTCATTCTGCCCCTGTACTCTGCACTGGTTAGACCACACCTCGAGTACTGTGTTCAGTTCTGGGCCCCCCAGTTTAAGAGGGACATTGAGATGCTTGAACGTGTCCAGAGAAGGGCAACGAGGCTGGTGAGAGGCCTCGAGCACAGCCCTACGAGGAGAGGCTGAGGGAGCTGGGATTGTTTAGCCTGGAGAAGAGGAGGCTCAGGGCAGACCTTATTGCTGTCTACAACTACCTGAGGGGTGGTTGTAGCCAGGAGGAGGTTGCTCTCTTCTCTCAGGCAGCCAGCACCAGAACAAGAGGACACAGCCTCAAGCTGCGCCAGGGGAAATTTAGGCTTGAGGTGAGGAGAAAGTTCTTCACTGAGAGAGTCATTGGCTACTGGAATGGGCTGCCCAGGGAGGTGGTGGAGTTGCCATCCCTGGAGCTGTTCAAGGCAGGATTGGACGTGGCACTTGGTGCCATGGTCTAGCCTTGAGCTCTGTGGTAAAAGGTTGGACTTGATGATCTGTGAGGTCTCTTCCAACCTTGATGGTACTGTGATACTGTGATACTGTGAAGTGTGGCCAGCAGGGCCAGGGAGGTGATTCTCCCCCTCTAATCCACTCTGGTGAGACCCCACCTGGAGCACTGCATCCAGTTCTGGAGCCCCTATTACAAGAGGGATGTGGAGATGCTGGAGCATGTCCAGAGAAGGGCCACGAGGATGCTCAGAGGGCTGCAGCAGCTCTGCTGTGAGAACAGACTGAAAGAGTTGGTGCTGTGCAGTCTGCAGAAGAGGAGGCTCCCAGGTGACCTTCTTGTGGCCTTCCAGGATCTGAATGGGGCCTAAAAAAGAGCTGAGGAGGGACTTTTAAGGCTACCAGGGAGTGCCAGGACTGGGGGGAATGGAGCAAAGCTGGAGGTGGGGAGATTCAGACTGGACATGAGGAAGAAGTTGTTCAGCATGAGAGTGGTGAGAGCCTGGAATGGGTTGCCCAGGGAGGTGATTGAGGCCCCATCCCTGGAGGTGTTTAAGGCCAGGCTGGCTGAGGCTGTGGGCAGCCTGCTCTAGGGTAGGGTGTCCCTGGCCATGGCAGGGGGCTTGGAACTAGACGATCCTTGCGGTCCCTTCCAACCCTGACTGATTCTATGCCTCTGTTTTAATTTGAATCATCTAATTGCTGTGGCATATGTTTTGGTACTTGGCATATGATCTTTTTGGATACTTAGGAATTCAACTGTCTTTGTAACCTCCAAGTAGAATAAAATACAGGGGTTTGAGTTAGGGGTTTGGGTTTTTTTCAATTTTCTTTTCTTTATAATATTCAGTAACACAAAACCACTCCAAAACCTAGACTGGAAGATAACATTTTCAGCTAAATCACATTATCAAATTTCAGGCAATTTCTATTAATAAGATCAACTAAAATCTGGTTTTGTTTTTTCATACTGAAGTGGTACATCTGATCTTCTCAGGCACAAATGCTATTTTTAAGTAAAAAAACTGCTTCTATAAATATTTCAGCTTTAAACGCCCATAATTCACTTTCTCTTTTTTTTTTTTTACATCTAAAACTGCAGCAAGGCCTTGGAAAGGTTAAACAGCTACAAAAAAAAACACACCCCACCCTAGAAGGTCCACAATAATGCCTGCTAGTAGCATTTCCCCATGTTCAAAGCAGACTGTAATTCAAAGGACGAGACAAGGTCACTAATAAACATCAGTGAACTGTGTCTGCTGTTGCAAGTTCCTTATAAAAATAGTGCATCCTTAGGAACACAGACCAGACATAATAGATAGGTTCACATCACAACACACATAAACACAAGAAACTCATCACTGTTTGATTGCGACAGGCCCTGACTCAATTGTTTTGCAACACTGCCGGCCCACTCCTTTCTATAGGGTTAAAAGAAAAGGGAAGGGGGAAGTTGCTTTGGAACTTGAAACAATTAGTCCCAACACCAGAGTCAAATTCACAGCATCACAAGGTATTGGGGATCACAAGCTTGCAGGATATTGGGGACCACAGGATCAAAGGATATTTGGGATCACAGGCTTGCAGGATATTGGGGACCACAGGATCAAAGGATATTTGGGATCACAGGCTTGCAGGATATTGGGGATCACAGGAACAAAGGATATTTGGGATCACAGGCTTGCAGGATATTGGGGATCACAGGAACAAAGGATATTTGGGATCACAGGCTTGCAGGATATTGGGGATCACAGGAACAAAGGATATTTGGGATCACAGGCTTGCAGGATATTGGGGATCACAGGAACAAAGGATATTTGGGATCACAGGCTTGCAGGATATTGGGGATCACAGGAACAAAGGATATTTGGGATCACAGGCTTGCAGGATATTGGGGATCACAGGAACAAAGGATATTTGGGATCACAGGCTTGCAGGATATTGGGGATCACAGGAACAGAGGATATTTGGGATCACAGGCTTGCAGGATATTGGGGATCACAGGAACAAAGGATATTTGGCATTGCAGGCTTGCAGGATATTGGGGACCACAGGATCAAAGGATATTTGGGATCACAGGCTTGCAGGATATTAGGCATCACAGGAACAAAGGATATTTGGGATCACAGGCTTGCAGGATATTGGGGATCACAGGAACAAAGGATATTTGGGATCACAGGCTTGCAGGATATTGGGGATCACAGGAACAGAGGATATTTGGGATCGCAGGCTTGCAGGATATTGGGGATCACAGGAACAAAGGATATTTGGGATCGCAGGCTTGCAGGATATTGGGGATCACAGGAACAAAGGATATTTGGGATCACAGGCTTGCAGGATATTGGGGATCACAGGAACAAAGGATATTTGGCATTGCAGGCTTGCAGGATATTGGGGATCACAGGAACAAAGGATATTTGGGATCACAGGCTTGCAGGATATTGGGGATCACAGGAACAGAGGATATTTGGGATCACAGGCTTGCAGGATATTGGGGACCACAGGATCAAAGGATATTTGGGATCACAGGCTTGCAGGATATTGGGGATCACAGGATCAAAGGATATTAAGAATCAAAGGCTTGTAGGATATTGGGGATCACAGGATCAAAGGATATTAAGAATCACAGGCTTGTAGGATATTGGGGATCACATGATCACAGGATATTGGGAATCACAGACTCACAGGATGTTAGGGGTTGGAAAGGACCTCTGCAGATCTCCCAGTCCAACCACCTGCCAGAGCAGGACCAGAGAATCTAGCACAGATCACAGGATCACAGGATATTAGGGGTTGGAAGAGACCTCTGCAGATCTCCCAGTCCAACCACCTGCCAGAGCAGGACCAGAGAATCTAGCACAGATCACAGGCTCACAGGATATTAGGAGTTGGAAGGGACCCAAGGAGATCATTGAGTCCAAACCCCCTGCCAGAGCAGGACCAGAGAATCTAATGCAGGTGGCACAAGAACACATCCAGACAGGACTGGAAAGGCTCCACAGAAGGAGACTCCACAACCTCTCTGGGCAGCCTGTGCCAGGGCTCTGGGACCCTTATAGTCAAGAAAGTCTTCCTCATGTTGAGCTGGAACCTCCTGTGCTGTAGTTTCCATCCCTTGCCTCTTGTCCTATCTCAGGGCACAGGTGAGCAGAGGCTGTCCCTGTCTCTTTCTTCCTGACCCCCAGCCCTCAGCTATTTACAGACACTGCTCAGATCCCCTCTCAGCCTTCTCCTCTCCAGACTAAACAGCCCTAGACTAAAAAGCCAAGAGAAGGCAGCATGCAGCCATTAACATTAACTGCCTCACATCACACCAGCTGGCTGTTCCAGGCTGGAGAGGATTGCCTGTGCTCTTCAGTCAAGATGCCCTCTCAGCCGTCTCCTCTCCAGACTAAGCACCCCCAGGGCTCACAGTCTTTCCTCATCAGGCAGTGCTCCCTCCTCATCCTTGTAGCCCTCTGTTCAGCCCTTTGTAGGCCAATGTAAAAGACTGCATTTGGCTTGTTACAGTCAGACAGAAGTGGACCTGGAAAAATGACAATGCACATCATGAATGTGTCACCAGCTGAGTTATCCTCTCCCAACAGAAAACATGCTGCAGCAGAGCAGGAACCAAGATGTTTTCAACCACTTTATTTCTTCTGAATGTAAGAGGTGATTCCAGAAGGGACTGAGGGTACCACTTACTTACAGCTGTGTCACAGAATATTTGACAA
>WAAF01006223.1:381003-406867 GCA_013400475.1 Tricholaema leucomelas | reverse complement strand
GGGGGGGGGGGGGGGAGAAGGAAAAGGGAGAAAGGAGAAAGCAAAAAGGAAAGGGTGGAAAAGGGAGAAAAGGGGGGAAAGGGAAAGGGGGGGGGGGGAATGTGCAACATATTTTGTTTCCTCAGTACTTGGCACTATTTAAGGTATTAGAATGCATTGTATCATCTGCATACTTTCTTCTTAGCTTTTCATTCTTATCCCTGCCTAGCTTAGGAGGTTCTGGTTACACTTAAAGTACTACAAAGAGAGAAAGACTATTTCTTCTTTAATATTTTTTTTCAGATGTATCTTGATTTATCAAGACCCAACGCCAGGTCCTGCACTTGGGTTGCAACAACTTCAAGCAATGCTACAGGCTTGGGACAATGTGGCTGGAAAGCTGCTGGCAGAAAGGGACCTGAGGGTTATAATGGATCAAGCAGCTGAATATGAGCCAGCAGTGTGCCCAGGTGGCCAAGGAAGTCAAAGGCATCCTGGCTGGGATTAGAAACGTTGTGACTAGCAGGAGCAGGGAGGTGATTGTCTCCTTGGACTCTGCTCTGGTGAGGCCACAGCTCAAATGTTGTGGGCACCTCAATATAGGAGAGACATTGAGGGGCTGGAGCCAGTGCAGAAGACAGCAAGGAAGCTGTGAAGGGCCTGGAGAGTAAATCTTATGGAGAGATACTGAAGGAGTCAGGGCTGGTTAGTCTGAAAAAGAGGAGGCTGAAGGGAGTCCTCATGGCTGTCTAGAGCTACCTGAAAGGAGGTTTGGAAAGGTTGGTGCTGGTCTCTTCTCACACATAACTAGTGACAGAACAAGAGGGAACAGCCTCAGGCTGCAACAGGGCAGGGTTAGACTGGACATTAGGAAGACATTTTTTCCAGCAAGAGTGGTGAGGTATTGGAATGAGCTGCCCAGGGAGGTGCTGGAATCACCACCCCTGGGTGTGTTTATAGGTCACTTGGATGTGGTGCTTGTGGATATAATTTAGGGTGCACCTTGTAGAGCAGGATTCTGCATTGGATTTGGTGATCCTGAGGGTTTTTTCCAACCAGAATGTTTCTGTGATTCTGTGATCCTGTTATGTCCTCCACTCTCTACTTCCTAGCCACCACATACAGGTAGTTAGGAGCTTCCTCTCTTTGCCCTCAGTCCATGAGGCACTGTGGAAGCTGCTGTGTTTCCTCTAGAGCTGGTAGGAGCATCTGCTCCCAGAGCAGGGTAACTTACTGAAACTTGGGGAAAGAAACAGTTGACATCTGCTTGCTGACTTCTAGGCATAGCTCTGCCTAGGTATGCCCCTGTGATGGTTTGGGTGTTCCTCGTCCTCCCCCACACACACTTTGTAAATCACCCAGACTAGACTCAGAGGCTCTGGAAATTGAATGAAGCTTTGTATTTACAGCACAAGATACAAGCAGATAGTTACAATATATATACAGCTATATACAGAAATAGACAAGTTAAAAGGTAATACAGAAACACCACAGCCCTCCCAGAAACCTGAGTCCCCAGCAGAGGCTCACAACCACCCTTCCACCTTCTCCCACCGCTCTCTACCTTACTCCAGACATTGCCTTGTGCCCAAGGAAGACTGGAGGGTCAGCCCAGAGAGGTTAGGAAGCAGATGGATTTAGTCACACAGACAGCAGGTTAGGTTAGAGAGAGATGCAGCCCAAGCCCCAGAGAGAGAGTGTCTGAGTTATTTATATTTACATTCTTGTTCTTACACATCTCAGCAAGCCTATGAGTGAAGTAGACATCACCATTGTTTTATTCTCACAGCCTGTAGTCTAGTTCTTTCACCAAAACATTCTAGCTAGCTTCAAACTAGCACAGCCCTCAACATTTTTGGCCTCTTGTAATGCTATGAATGTCACAGGTTGCATTGAACCTGCTGCTGTTACCCACACCATGCTGCAGCTTCAAACATGGAAGTGCTGGCAGGAGCAAAGTGTAATGGGGCTTGAAGTTCAGATTGCAACACAGGAGGCTTCCTGTTCTGGTTGCTGCTTCTGGGTTCTGGGTTTTTGTGTGTTGTGTTGTCCACTGGGATGGCAGCAGGACAAGGAGGGAACAGGGAACAGTTTTCTGGCTTGGGCTTTTGACTCTCTTGCTTCTGCTTGCTGCTGTTTTGCCCTGTGCTTTTTCTGCAAACAGGCTAAGGGAATTATGCATTTTGTGCCATGGTTACCTGATTCTGCTCAGTACATCTACTCTCATCTCACTCTTTATTTTGTCTCAATCCCAAGCTTTTGTGTGTTAGTTTTCCCTCACTTTTGTGTTGGGGGAGCAGGCAGCTTAGCCCTCATGTTAATTACATTGGTCTTTCTTTCTACTCTGTGCCCTGCATTCCTCTCCCCAAAGATTTGGGTCTCCTCATCTCACAGGGAAAGGGAACAGCAGGGAGACAGCATTACAGGAATGAAACCAAATCATGCCATGCATGTGGCTTTCTGTCACTATGCTTAAATGTCACTTGAGGACATGCAGTTTTCATGCTAACATCAGGTGGAAAAGATTTGGTTTGCAGTAAAAGTTGTATGGATTCTTGGAAGTAAGCTCCAAGTGTTTGTAATCTTCAGGCAGATTTCCTCGTGCCAGTATGTGGCACATGTTGGGAGTTCTCACCAACTGCAAACCAGGAGCTCTGAAGTTTGAAGGAAGGGAAAGTGAAAAATCCAAGCTTAATGCCAACATAGAATTGCATTCAAACCCCTGGAGTTAAAGGCAGCCTCATAACTTGAGGCAAACAAAACAAGTAGCATGAGACAGGATTTTGTGTTGACACCCAAAGTGTCACCACGCAGGGTGGAGTTGATGATGACTTCCCAATGAAGCATGCTCAAGTTGGTGAAAGTCAAGGGCCTGCAGGGACAGGATGAGGGCAATGGCTTCAGACTAGAGCAGAGAAGATTGAGATCGAATGTGAGGAACAAGTTCTGCACCATGAGGGTGGTAAAACATTGCAACAGTTTGCCCAGGAAGGTGGTTGTAGCCCATCCCTGGAGATGTTCAAAGTGAGGCTGGACAGGGCTGTGGGCAACCTGCTCTAGTTGAGGATGTCCCTGCTGACTACAGAGGGGGTTGGACTAGATAGGCTTTGGTGGTCCCTTTCAACCCAAACTATTCTATCACTCTTTGTGTTACTTTTCTATCCGTACACCACTTATCTCACTCTCTGAAACTGAATTTTGACTCCTCTGTTTGATATATTTTGCTAGTATCACTCAGGCATTTGACTAAGCAGTGGCAGGAGGGAGCTACGTGCCAGTAGGCCTCCCTTCCTCCAATTAGAAAACTAATGAAGAGAAAATAGATTTTTCAGGAAAGTATCATAGTATCATCAGGGTTGGAAGAGACCTCACAGATCATCAAGTCCAACCCTTCACCACTGAGCTCAAGGCTAGACCATGGCACCAAGTGCCACGTCCAATCCTGCCTTGAACAGCTCCAGGGATGGCGACTCCACCACCTCCCTGGGCAGCCCATTCCAGTAGCCAATGACTCTCTCAGTGAAGAACTTTCTCCTCACCTCAAGCCTAAATTTCCCCTGGCGCAGCCTGAGGCTGTGTCCTCTTGTTCTGGTGCTGGCTGCCTGAGAGAAGAGAGCAACCTCCTCCTGGCTACAACCACCCCTCAGGTAGTTGTAGACAGCAATAAGGTCTCCCCTGAGCCTCCTCTTCTCCAGGCTAAACAATCCCAGCTCCCTCAGCCTCTCCTCGTAGGGCTGTGCTCGAGGCCTCTCCCCAGCCTCGTTGCCCTTCTCTGGACACGTTCAAGCATCTCAATGTCCCTCTTAAACTGGGGGGCCCAGAACTGGACACAGTACTCAAGGTGTGGTCTAACCAGTGCAGAGTACAGGGGCAGAATGACCTCCCTGCTCCTGCTGGCCACACCATTCCTGATGCAGGCCAGGATGCCATTGGCTCTCTTGGCCACCTGGGCACACTGCTGGCTCATGTTCAGGCGGGTATCAATCAGCACCCCCAGATCCCTCTCTGTCTGGCTGCTCTCCAGCCACTCCGACCCCAGCCTGTATCTCTGCATGGGGTTGTTGTGGCCAAAGTGCAGCACCCTGCACTTGGAGCTATTGAATGCCATCCCATTGGACTCTGCCCATCTGTCCAGGCGGTCAAGGTCCCGCTGCAGAGCCCTTCTGCCCTCCAACCCAGCCACATCAGCCCCCAGCTTGGTGTCATCTGCAAACTTGCTGATGACTGACTCAATGCCCACGTCCAGATCATCTATGAAGATGTTAAAGAGGATGGGGCCCAGCACTGAGCCTTGAGGGACACCACTAGTGACAGCTGCCAGCTGGATGTGGCACCATTCACCAGCACTCTCTGGGCTCGGCCCTCCAGCATACATCCTAAAAGCCTCTGAAGAAGCCTGAGGATAATCTGGGGGCAGTAGTGCCCCATAGGCCCTCTGACAGCTCAGTGAGGCAAACTGCATCGTTTCCATGCAATCCTGGCAGTATTTCTCCTGACAAGATGAGTACTGGGAATAGTTCTGGATAAAATATTCTCATTTTATCACTGGCAGAAGATTGTCCAGATAGACAATTTATTAGGTATCTTCAGGGTATTGCTCATCAATAAGGGAAAATCCTTGGCAAATCCTGCCTGACAAACTTGGTGGTCTTCTGTGATAAGGTCACAGCATTAACAGATGAGAGATGAGCAACTGACATCATCTACCTGGACCTGAGCAAAGCCTTCGACCCTGTCCTGTATATCCTGGTCTCCAAGCTGGTAAAACATGGGTTTGGTGGATGGACAACTCAGTGGGTACAGAACTGGCTTGATGGTTGCACCCAAAGAGTGGCTCTCAGTGGGTCCATGTCCAAGTAGAGCCCCTCAAGGATCAGTGCTGGACCAGTCTTGTGCAACATCTTCATCGGTGACATGGGCAGTGGCATTGAGGCAGTCTCAGCAAGTTCACCAACACCAAGCTGTGTGGTGCTGCTGACAGGCTAAAGGGAAGGATCCATCCAGAGGGACCTTGACAGGCTGCAGAGCTGAGCCCAAGCCAACCTCAAGACCATGTGCAAGGTCCTGAACCTGGGTTGGGGCAATCTCAGGCAGAAATACAGGCTGGGCAGGGACTGGCTGGAGAGCAGCCCTGAAGAAAACAACCTGGGGGAATCTGGTGGATGAGAAGATCAACATGAGCTGCCAGTGTACACCTGCAGCCCAGAAAGCCAACCAGAGCCTGGGCTGCAGTAAGAGAAGTGTGGGCAGCAGGGTGAGGGAGCGGATGCTGCCCCTCTACACCACTCTACTGAGACCCCACCTGGAGCACGGTGCCCAGTTCTGGAGCTCCGATTGCAAGAAGGATATGGAGGTGCTGGAACATGTCCAGAGAAGGGCCATAAGGATGAGCAAAGGGCTGGAGCTGCTCTGCTGTGAGCACAGGCTATGAGAGTTGGGGCTCTCCAGTCTGTAAAGGAGAAGGCTCCAAGGAGACATTACTGTGGCCTTGCAGTATCTGAAGGGGGGCACAAGAAAGCTGGGGAGGGACTTCTTAGGGTGTCAGGTAGTGACAGGACTGGAGGGAATGGATCCAAGCTAGAGGAGTGGAAATTTAGGTTAGACGTGAGGAAGAATTTCTTCAGCATAAGAGTGGTGAGAGATTGGCACAGGTTGCCCAGGGAGGAGCTGGAAATCTCATCCCTGGACATTTCCAAGGCCAGGCTGGATGTGGCTCTGGGCAACCTGCTCTAGTGTGAGGTGTCCCTGCCCGTGGCAAAGGGGTTGAAACTGGATGATTTTTGAGGTCCCTTCCAGCCTTGACAATTCTGTGATAAAGAAGTTGATAACTTCACTGTGGGAAGAACTACAGAGCAGTGCATTAGAAACAAAAGGTGGAAGTGATTACAAATGGAGAATGATGCTGATCATTACAGTGAGAATAAAAAGACAAACAGGATCAGTGTTGACTTTTTAAAATTCCTTCTAAAAGATGCAGGCCTATGCTAAAATACAATAAAAACTGTCCCTAGCCAAATTTTTACTTGATAATGTTCATTTAACTTACAGACTTTTAATATAGAGAGGGCATCAAGAGAGTCTTTTCCAACCTTAATGATTCCATGCTTCTATTAGGAGCTCTCCAGAATTATTTCCAAGTGAATCTGTGTGTTGACAAGAACTTTGCCAGACAAGATGTGACAAGTGTTCATGGTTCTGCACTAACCAGGCTAAAATGATGCACGTAACCTAAAATACATATTCACTCACTGACCAGGCACCTGGGACATGCAGAACACTGCCTGTGTGGAGGTAAAAAAAAAAACAAGCCATAGAGGTTGTTATCACAAAGCAGATTTTCTGACTGACCTGATTCCAAACTTATGGGAGTTAGAGTCACATTGACTTCAGTGAGTGATGCAGCCACTCTAAAAAGAACACGGTGGAACTACTCAACTTGTCCCGAAGGTGCTTTCAGAAGGGAGAGCTGCGGCTTCAAAAGTTTACAGGAAGGGTTTGCTAAATGATTTATCTTTAACCACAGATCTATTTTCCCTCTTCAATCCCATTGGCTAACCTTCTCCTTCTTTGCTTAAAATGAATATTATACTTCTGGATCTCACTGAGATAAACTTTGTCAAGGTATTACTTTAGGGTGATGAAGCTGGCGAGGGGTCTGGAAGACAGCCCAGTGAGAAGAGGCTGAAGGAGCTAGGGGTGTGCAGCCTGCAGAAGTGGAGGCTCAGGGCAGACCTCATTGCTGTCTACAACTACCTGAAGGGAGGCTGTAGCCAGGTGGGGTTGGTCTCTTCTGCCAGGCAAGCAGCAACAGAAGAAGGGGACACAGTCTCAAGTTGTGCCGGGGGAAGTATAGGCTGGATGTTAGGAGGAAGTTGTTGGCAGAGAGAGTGATTGGCATTGGAATGGGCTGCCCAGGGAGGTGGTGGAGTCACTGTCCCTGGGGGTGTTCAAGAAAGGACTGGATAAGGCACTTAGTGCCATGGTCTAGTTGATCACATTCTGTGCTCCACAACCTCCCTGGGCAACCTGTGCCAGTGTCTCACCACCCTCACTGTAAAGAACCCTTTCCTAACATCCAGTTTCAACCTCCCCTCTGACAATTTAAACCCGTTACTTCTGTCATTACAAGGCCTTGTAAGTAGTCCCTCCCCAGCCTTCCTGTAGGCCCCCTACAGGAGTCAGTGCCCTCAAAAGCTGTATCTCCACATCTGGATCTCTAGCACTGTTCTGCAAGAAGAGGACAGCTTCCATATCATCCACAAGTGTAGTCCCTGGTCTCTGTCCAGGGCTGCCAGGACAATGTGATCACCTGCACTCCATAGGGCTTACTCCTGGTTTTGAATTTGCAAAATAAGGGCTATGAATGGAAATGTTTCAGCTGTTTGGATCAACTGTGCAGTAACAACATTCTATATGTCTGAATGTGGGGGTGGCTGGAAGTGTGTGTTTTGAGGAGATGCATGACCAGAAAATTACATCCAAAAGACTATGTGAAAGAAGCACTAATTCAGCCTGGCCGAGTTATCCTGGCAATTGGTTTCCATGGAGTTATGCCTTAGAATATTGAAGGACTTTTCAAGCTCTGCTTTCTGACAGGATCACTGCAATATCTTAATTCTGGGATCACAGGATGTGGTGCATCTGGGTGGGTGCAATCCCAAGCACAGCTCCAGGCTGGGTGGGGAATGGCTAAGAACAGCTCTGAGGAAAGGGACCTGGGGGTCTGGCTTGATGAAAAGCTTAACATGAGGCAGCAGTGTGAATGCAGCCCAGACAGCAAGCAGATAGCTGGGCTGCAGCAAGAGCAGCATGGCCAGCAGGGTAAGGGAGGGGATTCTGCCCCTTTACTCTGCTCTCCTCACTCCCCACCTGGAGTCCTGTGTGCAGTTCTGGAGACCTCAACACAAGAAAGACATGGAACTGTTGGAGCCAGTCCAGAGGAGGTCATGAAGATGCTCAGAGGGCTGCAGCAGCTCTGGTATGAGGACAGGCTGAAAGAGTTAGGGCTTTTCAGCCTGGAGAGGAGAAGGCTTCGCGAAGACCTTGGAGTGGCCTTCCAGTATCTGAAGGATAGGCTGGGGAGGGACTACTGACAAGGTCTTGTAATGACAGGACAAGGAGTAATGGGTTTAAACTGGCAGAGAGGAGATTCAAACTAGATGTTAGGAAAGGGTTCTTTGCAGTGAGGGTGGTGAGACACTGGCACAGGTTGCCCAGGGAGGTTGTGGCTCGCCCTCCCTGGAGGTGTTCAAGGTCAGGTTACAGTATCACAGTCTCACAGTATCATCAGGGTTGGAAGAGACCTCACAGATCAAGTCCAACCTTTTACCACAGAGCTCAAGGCTAGACCATGGCACCAAGTGCCACGTCCAACCTTGCCTTGAACAGCTCCAGGGACGGCGACTCCACCACCTCCCTGGGCAGCCCATTCCAGTAGCCAATGACTCTCTCAGTGAAGAACTTTCTCCTCACCTCGAGCCTAAATTTCCCCTGGCACAGCTTGAGGCTGTGTCCTCTTGTTCTGGTGCTGGCTGCCTGAGAGAAGACAGCAACCTCCTCCTGGCTACAACCACCCCTCAGGTAGTTGTAGACAGCAATAAGGTCTGCCCTGAGCCTCCTCTTCTCCAGGCTAAACAATCCCAGCTCCCTCAGCCTCTCCTCGTTGGATGAAGCCTTGGGCAGCCTGTTCTAGTGGGAGGTGTCCCTGCCTATGGCAGAGGCTTGGGACCGGACTGAGGTCTCTTCCAACCTAAACTATTCTATGATTCCATGATTCTATGATTCTATGTTAGTGTGGTAGAGCACTTCAAATTCTTTCCTTCTCCCTCCACTCTCCATCTCTGAGGGTTTGAATGGGGAGGAGAAGAAGGTGTGAACAACTGCTTTTTCCCCCTGCTTCAGGCTTGAAAGGAGGAACAGCAAAAGGCACCTTTCTTCACATGTGTACTGACTCATGTGGAAGCCCATGCTGGGAATCGGGCTGGTGGTTGGCTGGGTTCTTCACACCCATTATAAAATGGCAAATGGACTCTTTGTCTAGAAAAGCATAAATAGAGCAAGGCAAAAAGGCAGAAGGTGCCCATTTTGACAGAGCTCCTGACAGGACAGGTTCCTGCCTTGAAAGAGTTTCTACCTTGAAATAGGTTCTGCCTTGAAGGAGTTCCCTGCCTTGACAGAGTTCCTACCTTGAAAGAGTTCCCCAACTTGAAAGAGTTCCTGCCTTGTAAGAGCTCCCCACCTTGAAAGAAGTCCTTGGCTTGACTGCCTTGAAAGAGTTCCTGCCTTTAAAGAATTCCTACCTTGAAATAGGTTCTGCCTTGAAAGAGTTCCCTGCCCTGACAGAATTCCTACCTTGAAAGAGTTCCCCACCTTGAAAGAATTCCTTGGCTTGACTGCCTTGAGAGAGTTCCTGCCTTGAGAGAGTTCCTGCATTGAAAGAGTTCCTACCTTGAAAGAGTTCCCCACCTCCAAAGAGTTCCTACCTTGACTGCTTTGAGAGAGTTCCCTGACTTGACAGAGTTCCCTACTTGGAAAGAGTTCCCTGCTTTGACAGAACTCCTGCCTTGAAAGTGTTTGACAGAGCTCCGAGTTCCTGTCTTGACAGAGTTCCTGTCTTGACAGTTTCTGCCCTGAAACAGTTCCCTGCCTTGATAGAGTTCTCTGCCTTGACAGAATTCCTGCCTTGAAAGAGTTCCTGCCTTGACAGAATTTCTGTCTTTACAGTTTCTGCCTTGAAAGAGTTCCCTGCCTTGAAAGAGTTCCTGCCTTGAAAGAGTTCCTGCCTTGACAGAGTTCCTGTCTTGACAGTTTCTGCCTTGAAACAGTTCCCTGCCTTGAAAGAGTTCCCTGCCTTGACAGAATTCCTCCTTGAAAGAGTTTCCTGCCTTGAAAGAGTTCCTGCCTTGACAAAGTTCCCAGCTTGAAAGAGTTCCCTGCCTTGAAGGAGTTCCTGCCTTGACAATGTTCCTAGCTTGAAAGAGTTCCCTGCCTTGAAAGAGTTCCTGCCTTGACAGAATTTGTCTTTACAGTTTCCTGCCTTGAAAGAGTTCCTGCCTTGACAAAGTTCCTAGCTTGAAAGAGTTCTCTGCCTTGAAGGAGTTCCTGCCTTGACAAAGTTCCCAGCTTGAAAGAGTTCCCTGCCTTGAAAGAGTTCCTGCCATGACAGAGCTCCCATTTTGGACTGTCCCTGCTTTTGGACAGTTCACTCCAGTTTTGCTCCATTCTCTGCACATTTGCAAGCTTGGCAAGTCCTGGGGTCCACTGGAGAGAGCTGCCAGTGGCACCTGGACCTGGCTACTCTCGGACCATACTGCAGCTGACTTCCTGCTTGCTATCATGGCTGGGGAAGATGCTAATAGTTTGGCTCTCCCCTGCTGCTGCTGAGGCAGCATCGTTCCATGATCATCTCACTCGGAGAAGAACTTGAACTTGAGACAGTTCTGAGTCTGGCAGCTTTTCCACCCTCCTTGGACTTCTGCCGTTTGGATCCATGATTGGATATCACTTGCAGCATCAGAAAGCAGCTGAGCCACAGAGAAATCCAGCAGGGGATCATTTCCAATTTCCTATCTCACCTCCATGAGTAAAGCCTGCTGTTCCCTTAATTCTCTGCTCAGCCTGATTTACAGTGGGGTAAAGCTGTGTTTGTAGCTTAACCTTCTCCATTTTCTGACTTCCTAAAACTCTGAATTTGCCCATAGCATCCTGTGAAGATTTTTCCTGATCAAATTGAGCCTGTAAATAAACCTAAACTAGTTCTGTATATAGTTTGGGGGCAGGGTTTTCAGGAAACTAAAATCATTCTATTTCTATAATGTCTGATTCAGCAACATTAATTCCCTGCCTCCACAACAGATAGGAGTTGGAAGGGACCTCTGGAGATCTCCCAGTCCAACCCCCCTGCCAGAGCAGGACCAGAAAATCCACAACAGGTCACACAGGAACACATCCAGACAGGTATGGAAAGGCTCCACAGAAGGAGACTCCACAACCTCTCTGGGCAGTCTGTGCCAGGGCTCTGGGACCCTTCCAGTCAAGAAGTTCTTCATCACATGGAGGTGGAAGTTCCTGTGCTGTAGTTTCCATCCATTGCCCCTGAAAGTGTGATTTTTCATCTGCAGATTATCAGCTGTTCTGGGACACTAAATACCTCTATGAGCCTGGGCCTTAAATGACCTAATTATTTCAGTCTTCTTTTGCTGCTATTTTCCTTATCCTTAGGTAGGATAAGGAAATGTCCTACTTTTTGACAGTGCCCTCATGAATGTCCTACCCTCAAAAAAGGGGGGAGGGAAAAAAAATAATAAAGCAGGTATGTGGAATGCAGGAAATACTTCCAGTCAGGAATCTGTGCACATTGATCACATACAGTAAGAATGCAGATAAAGCTGTTCCTACTTTAGCACTGGTTGCACTCTCAGGTTTTTAACATCACCTGGAGTACATATTTTAATTATAAGGTTGAATTCAGTGCAGTAAAAAATAACTAAAAATAGTAATTTACAGGTACACAATTCATATGGAGAGGGAATTTTTCCAAGAGTCTCCACCAATAGGACAAGGGGAAAAGGATTTACACTGGGGGAGAATAGGTTGAGGTTGGATCTTGGGAAGAAATTCACAATGAGGATGACAAGTCTCTGGACTGGATTGTTCAGAGAGGTTGTGGATGCCCCCTCCCTGGAGATGTTCAAGGCCACGAATAACCCTGGGCTAGTTAAGAAGTGTCCTGACTCATGGCAAGGAGGTTCTGGCCACTGCTGGAAAGGAGAATAAAAATGTTTCTATAAATATATTAATGGCAAAAGAAGGGGCAAGGACAACCTCTGCTCCTTATTCGATGTGGAGAGGAATATAGCAACAAAAGATGAGGAAAAGGCAGATGTACTTAACATCATATTTCCCTCAATCTTCAATAGTGGGACAGGTTGTCTCCAGGACAACTGGGCTCCTGAGCTGGCAGATGGAGTCAAGGATCAGTATAGCCCCCCTGTAATCCAGGAGGAAGCAGTAAGGGACCTGCTGAGCCACTTGGATCCTCACAAGTCCATGGGACCAGATGGGACCCATCCTAGGGTGCTGAGAGAGCTGGCAGATGAGCTGGCCAAGCTGCTCTCCATCATTTATCAACAGTCCTGGCTCACTGGAGAGGTCCCCAAAGACTGGAAGCTGCCAATGTGATACCCATCCACAAGCAGGGGCAGAGGGAGGAACCAGGAAATTACAGACCTGTTAGCCTGACCTCAGTGCCAGGCAAGGTCATGGAGCAGGTCATCTTGAGTGCCACAAAGCACCTACTGGATGGCCAAGGGATCAGGCCCAGCCAGCATGGGTTTAAGAAGGGCAGGTCCTGCCTGACCAACCTGATCTCCTTTTATGATCAGATTACCTGCCTGGTGGATGTGGGGCAGGCTGTGGATGTATTCTGCCTGGACTGCAGCAAGGCCTTTGACACTGTCTGCCACAACAAGCTCCTGGCAAAGCTGGCAGCTCATGGCTTAGGGAGATTCACTCTGATATGAGTCAAGAACTGGCTGGAGGGCCAGGCCCAGAGAGTAGTGGTGAATGGAGCCACATCCAGTTGGCAGCTGTCACTAGTGGTGTGCCCCAGGGATCAGTGCTGGGCCCAGTCCTGTTCAATACCTTTACTGATGATCTGGACCAGGCGATTGAGTCCAGCATCAGTAAGTATGCAGGCAACACCAAGCCAGGAGTAGGTGTGGATCTGCTGGAAGGTAGGAGGGCCCTGCAGAGGGACCTTGCCAGGCTGGCTGGATGGGCAGAGGCCAATGGGATGAGATTTAACAAGGCCAAGTGCAGGGTTCTACACTTTGGCCACAACCCCAAGCAGCGCTACAGGCTGAGGACAGAGTGGCTGAGAGCAGCCAGGCAGAGAGGGACCTGGGGGTACTCATAGATAGTAGCTGAAGATGAGCCAGCAGTGTGCCCAGGTGGCCAGGAGAGCTAATGGCATCCTGGCCTGGCTCAGGAACAGTGTGGCCAGTAGGACACGGGAGGTTTTTCTGCCCCTGTACACAGCACTGCTCAGGCCACACCTTGAGTCCCACCAAAGACGAGAGTCAGGAACTTCAGTTTTCAAATCACGAAAACATTTTCCTTCCTCATTTGCTTCACTTTCTTTAGAATGTTAAAGTGAAGTTTAGTCTTGAGAAGGCTGAGAGGAGATCTGATCAATGTCTATCAATATCTGAGAGGTAGGTGTTGAGTAGAGGTGGCCAAGCTCTTTTTGGTGGTGCACAGCAATAAGATAAGGAGCAATGGATACAAATTGGAACAGAGAAAGTTTAACCTCAACATGAGGAAAAACTTCTTTACAGAAATGACAGAGCCCTGGAGCAGGCTGTCCAGAGAGGTTGTGGAGTCTCCTTCACTGGAGACTTTTCAAAACCCTCCTGGATGCATTTCTGTGTGGACTACCCTGGGTGATGTTGCTTTTGGCAGGGAGGTTGGACTGGATGAGCTCTGGAGGTCCCTTCCAACCTCTAACATTGTGTGATTCTATCGTTCTGTGAAGCAAGTTGCATTCATTTTAACTCAGAAACACACAAAATAATATCTTTTTTAAAAGTATTTGCCCAGGAAAACTGTACCTAACCAGGAAACTCTTTTTAAACCTCGTTTGATACAGGTTACTAACTCCTCTGAACAGATATGTGTAACAGGACATACAAATACACATACAACATTTCTTGGAATACCACATGGAAAAAAAAACTAGTGCTTGGTTCCATGGAGCACTTCTCTCTAACACACTGTGCTAGTTTGAAGCTGGAATGTTTTGGTGAGAAGAATTAGATTACAGGCTGTGAAAGGGAAACAATGGTGATGTCTACTGCACTCATAGGCTTGCTGAGATGTGTAAGAACGAGAACATAAATATAGATAACACAGATGCTGTCTGGCCTTTGGGCTGCACTTCTCTCTCTAACCTAACCTGCTGTCTGTGTGACTAATCCACCTGCTTCCTAACCCCCCTGGCCAACCCTCCATACTACCTTAAACATAAGGCAAGATCTAGGGTAAGGTTGAGGGGTGGGAGGAAGGTGAAAGGGTGGCTGTGAGCCCCTCCTGGGGACTCTGGTTTCTGTCAGGGCTGTTGTGTTTCTGTATTACATTTTAACTTGTCTATTTCTGTCTATAGCTGTACAGATTGTAACTCTCTGCTTGTATCTTGTGCTAAGCTGTAAATATAAAGCTTCATTCCATTTCCAGAGCTGCTATGTCTAGTCTGGGTGATTTTCCAAAGTGTGGGGGGGCAGGGAACACCCAAACCATCACACATGGATCCTAATGTCATGCTGGGCCCATATTCCAAGAAGACATCCTGATGGCTCCTTGCAGTCCACCTCCTCACTGCTCTCTGCAACTACCTGAAAGGATGTTGTGGAGAGGTTAGAGCCTGTCTCTTCTCACAGGTAATTACAGAAAACAGAATCACAGCAATCTTCCACTTGGAAGATACCTCCAAGCTCATCCAGTCCAATCTTCAACCCAGCACTGAAGGGCCAACACTAAACCATGTCCCTAAGCACCAGTTCCACTGGTTGATGAAACACCTCCAGGGATGGGGACTCTGGCACTGCCCTGGGGAGACCATTCTAATGGCTGAGAACCCTCTCTGGGAAGAAGTATCTCCTAGCATCTAGACTGAACCTCCCCTGATGCAGTCTAAAGTAGCAATAGAACAAGGGGGAACAACTCAAGCTGCAGCAGGGCAGGGTTAGACTGGACATTGGGAAGAATTTTTTCCCAGCAAAAGTGGTCAGGCATTGGAATGTGATGCCTAAGGAGGTGGTGCAGTTACCCACCCTGGGTGTGTTTAAAGGTCATTTGGATGTGGTGCTTGGGGATATGGTTTAGAGTGAACTTTGTAGAGTAGGGTTAATGGTTGGACTTGGTGATCACGACGGTCTTTTCCAACCTGAGTGTTTCTCTGATTCTACGTTCCCTGGAATAACACTGTGTGCTAAATGGCTCAGAAGTACAACCTGACCTTCCTGTACTGGGCAACTCAACAGCTGACTGTGTACAGTAAAGTCAGTTCAGTTCCCCAGAACAAAGAGTGATACCTGACCTTATTAGCCTCTTTCCTCTCCTGAGGATCTTTACGTAACGTTGCATTGCGAGCCTTTACTAAATTAGAAAGCCAAAAGGGAAGATAAATCAATAGGAATGTACGTTTGCTGACATTGATTTTTCCCCTCATAGTCAGCCTGGGAATACTGTGGCTCCTATTAACATAATGAGTGGGAGGGTTTTAAGTGATTCTGTCTGGATAATTACCCAGCAGTTCTGGAAACTTATTCAAACTTCTTTAGTCTGTAATTTTGAATGAGACGTTTGATGAACTCAAATCCTTCTCATTAATAACCACATTAAAAGATTGATGACAATATCTTGGTGCAGATTAGCAAGATAACTGAGAGAGGCATTCAACCAACAGCAATGTGTCCTCGTGGACAAAAGGGTCAATGGCATCCTGGGGCACAGCAAGAACAGTGTGTGCAGCAGGTCTAGGGAGGTTCTCCTCCTCTACTCTGCCCTAGTGAGACCACACCTGGAATATGGTGTGCAGTAGGTCTAGGGAGATTCTCCTCCTCTACTCTGCCCTGGTGAGACCACACCTGGAATACTGTGTGCAGTTTTGGGCTCCCCAGTTGAGGAGAGAAAGGGATCAACGGGAGAGTTCGGTGGAGAGCAATGAGGATGACTATGGGACTTGATACTATGTGCAGTTTTGGGCTCCCCAGTTGAGGAGAGAAAGGGATCAACTGGAGAGAGTTCAGTGGAGAGCAATAAGGATGACTGTGGGACTTGAACATCTCTGCTATGATGAAAGACTGAGAGCCCTGGGGATGTTTAGTCTGGAGAAGAGAAGGCTGAGAAGGGATCTGATCAATGTCTATAAATATCTGAGGGGTGAATGTCAAGATGAAGGTGCCAGGCTCTGTTTTTGGTGCCAAGCAGTTGGACTTGATGATCCTGGTGGTCCTTTCCAACCATAGTGATTTGTAGCGATTGGATGTTGTGATGAGGGATTTGGTTTAGTCAAGGACTTGTCAGTGGGAAACTAATGATTGGACTTGAGGAGCTTGAAGGTCTTTTCCAGCCTAAGAAATTCTGTGATCCTGTGACAAGGAACAATGGGTATAAGCTGAAACCCAGGAGGTTCCACCTCAACATGAGCAGAAACTTCCTTACAGTGAGTGTGATGGAGTCCTGCAGCAAGCTGCTCAGAGAGGTTGTGAGTCTCTTTCTCTGGAGGCTTTCAAAACCTGCCTGGATGCATTCCTGCGTGGCCTGCCCTGGATGATCTTGCTTTGGTGGGGAGTTGGACTCAGTCTCTAGAGGTCCCTCCCAACCTCTAGCATTCTGTGATTCTATGATGCTGGGTTGCATTGACAAGGGCAGAGATAAGGAAGTCATTGTCCTGCTCTACTCGGCACTTGACACCTGGAGCACTATGCACAGTTTTGGTCCCTGCTGCACAAAAAAGATGCAGACAGGAAAGGGTCCAGAGAAGAGCCAAGAGAATGATCAGAGGACTGGCAGCCCTGCCATATGAGGAAGGTTGAGAGAATTGGTTTCTCTGCTCAAATAAGGCAGACCTGATTACCACATAGCAGTATGTAAAGGGTGGCTACCAGGATGATGGAAAATCCCTTTTTATGAGGAGTCACATGGAAAAGACAAGGGAAAATGGGTAGGAGTTACTCCTGAGGAGATTCCAATTGGAATCCAGAAGAAATTTTTTCACCATGAGAACAGTTAGACATTGAAATAATCTCCCAAGGGAAGTAGTGGAGTCTCCTACACTGGTCAGTGTCAAGACTCAGCTCGACAGGGTGCTGGCAGATCTCATTTAAACTACACCATCACCTAGAAAGGTTGGATCAGATGATCCTTGGGGTCCATCCATCTGGAATTCTGGGATTCTGTGAGCTTGTTACTCCTAAAAAGAAGGATGAGGAGCTGGGCAATGTGAAGTTCAAGGGCAGTCTGGGCTGCAGCAAACATCTTGAAAGAAGTAGGCAAGTGAAATATTGGAATCTCAGCCCTGAAATCCAGAATATATTTCAGCTTGTTTAAGAGTAAGCCACCTGGGATACCACAGAAGACTGTCATAGGATCAACCAGGTTGGAAGAGACCTCCAAGATTATCCAGTCCAACCTAGCACCCAGCCCTGTCCAGTCAACAAGACCATGGCACTAAGTGCCTCATCCAGGCTTTTCTTGAACACCACCAGGGATGGCAACTCCACCACTTGCACGGCACCATGGCCCAGGACAGGTGGTTGACCCTCAAGGGCACCCTTTGAAGCCCACAGGAAGAGGCCATTCTGCTAGACAGGAGTGAAGCAAATGTGTCAGAAAACTAACATGGACAAACAGGGAACACTTGTCTGAGCTCAAATGCAAAAAAGGAAGTGTGCAGTGGGTGAAAGTCACAACAGAGTACCCAAAAGAAACAGAAGTGGCCTCTGTTGCTACTACTTTACCTTTAAATCCAAGAGCTGTTCAGAGTCACTTGCATGGAAAAGGCAAAATTGGGATCTTTCTTTTTTCTGTTGTAGCAGTTGAAGTCCTGTATTCTCCTTCACAGAACAGAGAGCACATATCTCAGGACCAGAGGACACCTGAGAATCTGTGCTAGTTTGAAGCTAGCTAGAATGTTTTGGTGAGAAGGATTAGATCACAGGCTGTGAAAGAGAAACGGTGCTGATGTCTACTTCACTCATAGGCCTGCTGAGATGTGTAAGAACAAGAATCCAAACACAGATAAGGCACTTCTGTTTGGGAGCTCTGAGCTGCATTTCTCTCTCTAGCCTCTCTGTCGTATCTCTGATTAATCCACTTTGCTTCCTAACCCCCTGGCCAAACCTCCATTCTTCCTTGGGATGGGGGTAAGGTTGAGAGGGGTGGGAGAAGGTGGAAGGGTTGTTGGGAGCCCCTCCTGGGGACTCAGGTTTCTGGGAGGGCTGTTGTGTTTCTGCATTACCTTTTACCTTGTATATTTCTGTATATAACTGTATATACTGTAAATATCTGCTTGGATATTCAGCTAAGCTGTAAATAATAAGCTTCATTCATATTTCCAGAGCTGGCTGAATCTAGTCTGGGTGATTTCCAAAGTGGAGGGGGGCAGGGAACACCCAAACCACTACAGAATCAATGAAACTGCAACGTGGTTCTGCTTCTGTTCCAGCACAGAAAGATGGATTTGCCATGTGAAAGGAAGAACCCATAAGCCAAGCCAACCTCTGCTCTGCATGAAAACAAAGTCATCATTGAAGAAGGTCATGCAGATGAGCAAATGCTAGAGAAAAACCAAACTTCATCACAGCTTTAGATCATTTAATTGCTTGACATTTTTAGTGACAAGTAACACACATCCCTCTCCTCTTTTAGGCCTGCTTTGTTTGGTTGGGTTTTGTACACAAACACACATGGATATACTCCCTAAAGCTCAGCCAAAACAGCTTGGTTTATATAACTTCTGCAAACAGCCATCTCCAAGACAGAAGGTTAAAAATAGTCCCCTCCGCCTTCTCCACTCTATATATCCTAACTCAGGGTTCAAACAGTAGTCTCTACTAACATACAGTTGCTTTCAGGATCAAATGGAACTGCTATTCCTCAGTTGGAATTAAGGATGCTAGGTCATTTGAAAATGTTAGACTATGATCTCTCCTGTGGGGCTTTTATGTCAGGTGGCAACTGTTGCCAAGTAGTAGGGAGCCCAGAGATGCTTTCTAGCAGGCTGTATCCTGCCTTACATGTTTCCTCAGTCGTAAGCATTGCTTCTTGTGATGGTCAGCCACAGGCTAACAGGATGTTAGGGATTGGATAGGACCTCTGCAGATCTTCCAGTTCAACCTCTCTGCCAGTGCAGGACCAGAGAATCTAGCACAGGTCACACAGGAACACATCCAGACAGGGCTAGAAAGGCTCTACAAAAGGAGACTCCACAACCTCTCTGGTCAGCCTGTGCCAGGGCACTGAGACCCTTACGGTGAAGAAGTTCTTCCTCATGTTGAGCTGGAACTTCCTGTGCTGTAGTTTCCATGCATTACCCCTTGTCCTATGCCAGGGCACAAGTGAGCAGAGGTTGTCCCTGTCTTTCTGACCCCCATCCCTCAGCTGTTTACAGACATTGCTCAGATCCCCTCTCAACCTTCTCTCCAGACTGAACAGCCCCAGGGCTCTCAGCATCTTCTCATCAGGCAGAGCTGCAGTCCCTTCAGCATCCTTGTAGCCCTCTCTTGGACTCTCTCCAGCAGATCTCTGTCCCTTTTGAACTGGTGAGCCCAGAACTGGATGCAATACTCCAGGTGGGGCCACAGAAGGGCAGAGTAAAGGGGGAGGAGAACCTCCCTTGATCTGCTGGACACACTCTTCTGAATGCACCCCAGGACCCCACTGGCCTTTTTGGCCACCAGGGCATATTGCTGTGCCATGCAGAACTTGGTGTCCACCAGCACTCCCAGGTCCTTCTCCACAGGGCTGCTCTCCAACAGATCACCTCCAAACCTGTACTGGTACAGTTTATTGGTCCTTCCCAGCTGCAAGACTCTGCACTCCTATTTGTTGAACCTCATTAGATTACTCTTTGCCCAAAGTCAGATGATCTCATCTTAAGAGACATGTACAATAGCCTTAAAGCCTAACTTTAACTATAGAATATGCCTTTGTGAGAACCTTCACAAGGTCTTACCACCTGTGGGAGCAGACAGGAAATAACCATTAGCATCACAAGAATCTCTTCAAGGCAATTTTCATGACTGAGTATTAAAGATTGGGAGAGTATTTGAGACAGAAACTCCACTTGCTAAAGATCCTTCCTTATCTCACTATTTATCTCTTGCAAACTTCATTGGCTTATGCCTAAAGCTACCAAATCCTTGTAGCAGTCTTTAATAAATATCAACAGTCTTCATTAACCAAATAAACCCCAACAAAACCCAAGGAGAATCTTTTGTCAGTTGAGAAGACAATAATGCAAATTCCCTTAATAAATGAAACCTGTTACAGCTGCAGGCATAACAATTATTCACAGCTTCTTATTACTCTATCAACTGACATAACAAGGGAAGGGAAGGGGAAACAGGAAGGAGGAAGGGGAGAGGGGAAACAGGAAGAAGGAAAGGGAAAGGGAAGGGGGGAAAGGAAAAAGGAAGGGTAAGTGCAAAGAGAAGGTAAAGGGCAAAAGGGAGAGGGAAGAAAAGAGCTGATTTGAACATCCAGAACTCAATTTCATACAAATTATATTTTAATACCACAGGTACATCTCCCTTGCACTCCAACCCAGATGCCTGACCAGACTCAGCCCATCTACTCCTCTGACCTTGCTACCAGAATCATAGAAACATTCAGGTTGGAAAAGCCCCTCAGGATCACCAAGTCTGACCCAGAACCCTGCTCTACACCTAAACCATATCCCCAAGCACCACATCCAAACAACCTCCAGACACATCCAGGGCGGATGACTCCATCACCTCCCTGGGCAGCACATTCTAATGCCTGACCACACTTTCCATGAAAAAGGAAATCCTAATATCCAGTCTAACCCTGCCCTGCTGCAGCTTGAGGCCATTCCCTCCTCTACCACTACCTGTGGAAGAGACCAGCACCAACCTCTCCACAAACTCCTTTCAGGTAGCTCTAGCTCCTCAGGCTCCTCTTTTTCAAACTAGACAGCCCCAGTTCCTTCAGTCACTCTCCATAAGATTTATTCTCCAGACCCTTCACAGCTTCTTCAGAGCAGCAACAAGAGCAGCACATCATTGTGATGACTCCATTTCCTTAATATGGCAAGAGCTCCTATGCCAGGTGAGGTGTAAAAATGAGGTCTTGACTTAATGTAATTATCTAATGGAACTTTTCATACTAGGAATTAATTAAATGAGCCCATCTGCTCTGTAACTAGTTGGAAAATAGCTCCTTCAGAGCTACAGGTGCTCGATTCTGCCAAATTAAATGGTGATTAGCAGAAAGATGATGTGGTTGGAAGGTATTATCTTAGGTGAGGTATAAGTACTATTATTTCTTATTAACCCATGATAAATAGGAGGAATGTCTTATCCTCATCAATACTTTGATGGTTTATCTATCCAATCCACTGGGTAAAGAGTGAAGCTAATGGATCAAAACAGTTCATGGCATTTTATCAGGGTAGCAATAAGGTAATGGCTATCAATAACATAATGGCTATCAATAACATTGTACTGATAATTATCACAGACAATTGTGCTAATCAAATTACTGAAGAGCTCTAATACTGGCCCCAGATGGTTGCCTCCTCACAATAAAATCCAGTGTGGGGATGACAGCAAAGACATTTGTGAAGTTACACCTTGTTAGAATTGTTCCTGAAGGAAGTCAGTGATTTCTGCTACATTAAATAAACAGAGAAAGTGCAAAATGACAACATGTTTTGGCAGTATTTTCTCTTCGGTACTGCAGGAAAATCAACAATGTGTGTTTAGAAGATTATGAGCACTGGGGAGAAGCTGCAGGATATAATCTAGAATTTTATTAAGAGATCTGACAGAATCATGTTTGCAGTCCTATAGGATAGAATAGAATAGAATAGAATAGAACAGAACAGAATGGAATAGAATCAACCAGGTTGGAAGAGATCTCCAAGATCATCCAGTCCAACCTAGCACCCAGCCCTATCCAGTTAACCAGACCACTAAGTGCCTCATCCAGGCTTTTTTTGAACACCTCCAGTTACAGAAGTCAGACAAACTTTATGGATAGAGGTAACACTTTTTACTGTAGAGTCATAGAAGCCTTAAGGTTGGAAAGACCTCTGTATTAATTGGTGTTAACTGGTGAAAGAGTATTCCTTGCTGTCCTGGCTTTACCAGAACAGAATCGCAGGTCAGTTATCATCTGCAGGCCAGGAGCATATCTCAGCCAGCCAGGGCAACTGACTGGGCTGGACTCATAGGTGCAGCCCAGCCATAAGCATCACACTCATTATACAGGCTGAGGACAAGGGCTGCTCTTTCTCCTCCTCTTCCTTTTCCTCCTTCTTCTCCCCATTCCTGGAGCGGCTTGCTTAGCATTCTGCTCGTGAGGACCGCCTTACTGTTTACTGTGACCAGCGTACATTTGCTGGGCTGAGTATAACTTCCTATCCTTTATATTGTGTTACAGGTTTAAGACTAATGTCCTAATTGTAAACAAAGGTCTTCCAGAGATTTCAAGAGAGTCCAGAAAGATGGATGTCTCCAAGGAGCTGAACAGAACATAAAAGATATCTTTATCCCCTTCCATTGGGCTGCAAAATGTCACTATAATCTGAAGCACAGCTTGTTCTTGGCTGCTCTTGCTTCTTTCCCCCTCTTTCTCTCCTGGCTTTGCTTGCTTGTCCTCCTCATTCTGTTTGTGTTATGGTAAGAGCAGTGGCAGGGATGGAAGAGAGATAATATTTGTTAGCTGGCAACAATCTCTGGGCTTTGTCCAGGGGGGTCTGAGCTACTGTTGGGTTATATGTATGTCTATGTCTATGTTTATTACCTTTTCTATTTCATTTCCTTTTGTATTTAGTCTGTATTACTAATTTTATGAACAATAATTTCATTCACCTTCCAGGTTCTGTGCAAGTGTGGTTATTTACTCCATTAGGGGGTAAATCCCAAATACTGTGTGATGCAAAACCACCACACATTGTCACGGCAAGGGAGGGAACTAGATGATCTTTGAGGTCTCTTCCAACCTAAAGCATTCTATGATCAGTATTAATATTAGTTTTCAATAAATCTGCTTTCATTTCAACTTCTGGGTCTCCTTTCCTTGGCTGGGGAGGGAACTAGATGATCTTTGAGGTCTCTTCCAACCTAAAGCATTCTATGATCAGTATTAATATTAGTTTTCAATAAATCTGCTTTCATTTCAACTTCTGGGTCTCCTTTTCTTGGCTGGGGAGGGCTCATTGGGTGATAAGAGCAACTTATCATCCTTTAGCCCAGATATGGGTTAAATAGAGACACATGCACAAAAATCCTCTTTAGGTTTATAATTTTCTTCTTTCTGCTCTACTGAAAGATAAGGCACTGAAACCATATAGTCACTTCAAGTGTAGAAAATCAAACATTGATAAAAATCAGAATTTTTACTGGTTAAAACAAGAGTTTTATTTTCTGTATGACACTATAGTTCAATGCAACTATATCGATATAGCTTCTCCCTTCCTCCTCCTAAACCAGTCTTTTTCTAGGATTAAAAATGTTCTTAGCTCGGATTATGCACTCTGAAAAGTGATTAAAGCTAAATAAAAAAGAATTCTTCAGTCCAGAAGCCATATAGGAAGTTAAAAAATTTAAAAAACTGTAGTTCAATTACCAACAGTAGGGAACCTTCCTTTAGTTTTCCTCTAGCAAGGCCACTGGCAGAAGCTGTGCCTGTAAAAAAAAGCTTGTTGTCTTGCAAATAAATGTGCAAGAGAAGGTACAGGCTCATAGAATCACAGAGTGGTCTGGGCTGGAAGGGAACTTCCAAAGCTCATCCAGTCTAAACCCTCCTGCACTTCGCAGGGACATCCTCAACTAGACCCACAGCCCTGTCCAGCCTCACCTTCAATATATCCAAACACCTCCCCATGCAACCTGTTCCAGTGTTCCACTACCCTCACAGTGCAACACCTCCCCATGCAACCTGTTCCAGTGCTCCACTACCCTCACAGTGCAGAACTTGTTCCTAACATCCAATCTCAATCTGCTCTGCTCTAGTTTGCAGCCATTGCCCTCGTCCTGTCCCTGCAGGCCTTTGCAAACAGTCTCTCCGCAGCCTTCTTGTAGGTTCCCTTCAGGTACTGGCAGGCTGCTCTTAGGTCTGCCTGGACCCTCTTCTCCAGGCTGAACACCCCCAGCTCCCTCATCCTGTTCTCATAGCAGAGCTGCTCCAAGCCCCTGATCATTTTCTTGTCCCTCCTCTGGACCTGCTCCATGAGGTCCATGTCCTTCCTGTATTGAAGGCTCCAGAACTGGACACAGTACTGCAGGTAAGGTCTGCCCAGAGCAGAGTAAAGTGGCAGGATCCCCCTCTGGATCTGCTGCCCATGCTGCTTTTGATGCTGCCATTGGCCCATAGAGTGAGTTACTACCAGAACCACTTAGCAAAATGTGAGCCAAAGAAAGAACAGTCTCTTGGTAAAAGCCTAGGCTCCTACTTGTGGGAAAATACTAACCTTCAACTGAAAAGCATAGTAAATTATAGCTAATTATTTCATACCCAGTACAGCTAATGTCAGAATTTCAACACCAACTATGCCAAAGAATAGTATCCTGGTCTTGTGTGGAGTGACTATTGCAGACTATCTCAGAGGGTCTCATAAAACCCACCAGGGAGTACCATTACAGACACTCATGTACATACTAATCACTTCATTTGCTGGAGTTTATTTGGGGGGAGTAGGGAGAGCTGTTTTGAGTTGGGATGTCTTAGCATAGAGAGATTGCCTCTTTTTTTAACAACTGCACCAGTCTACCCTAACCATGTTAATGAACCTTGAGCAAGCAATACATTCCTAACAAAAAGACCCAGATGGATTTAACCATTAGGTTACAACAAACAATTTCAACATTTGTGTGGTGGTTTGGGTATCCCCTGCCCCCCCCCCACTTTAGAAATCACCCAGACTAGACTCAGCCGGCTCTGGAAATTTGAATGAAGCTTATATTTACAGCTAGCACAATATACAAGCAGATATTTACAGTATATACTGATATAGACAGAAATATACAAGGTAAAAAGGTAATACAGACACACAACTCCCCTGCCAGAAACCTGAGTCCTCAGGAGGGGCTCTCAACCACCCCTTCACCTTCCCCTTACCCCTCTCAACCTTACCCCAGTCCCAAGGAAGAATGGAGGTTCGGCCAGGGGGATTAAGAAGCAAGGTGAATCAGCCAAAAAGCAAATGGAGGGTGAGGTTAGAGAGTCAGATGGAGGTCAGCCAGCAGCCCCAGCTCCCCAGTAGGCAAAGAGCCCAGAGCAAAGCCCAGAGCGAAGCGACAAGTGAAGTGACTTTTATCTATATTTTGCTTTTCCTTTCTACACATCTCAGCAAGACTGTGAGTGAAGTAGACATCACCATTGTTTTCATTTCATAACCTATGATCTAGTCCTTCTCACCAAAACATTCTAGCTAGCTTCAAACTAGCACAATTTGAGCACATGGAAAGCACTTTGGCTACTGACGGCCTGTAATAAATGTGGGCTGGAAAGACCACATATAAGAGTGTCTGGGAAAGGATGCAGCTAGCCTCCAGCACAAACCACAGGGGTACTGGTTCCCCACTGATGAGAGCTACTGTGCTGCAGAGCTGCGAGCACATCCCTAGAAATATGTGGAGCACGGGTAGCCAAGCATTGTGAGTGTGCTAGTTTGAAGCTAGCTAGAATGTTTTGGTGAGAAGGACTAGATTACAGGCTGTGAAAGGAAAACAATGGTGATGTCTACTTCCCTCATAGGCTTGCTGAGATGTATAAGAATCTAAGTCAAAACATAGATAAAGTCACTTCTGCTGGCGAGCTCTGAGCTGCATCTCTTTCTCTCTCTCTAACTTCACCCTCCATTTTGGACTAATCCACCCCTGCTTTCTTAACCCCCCTGGCCAAAACTCCATTCTTCCTTGGGACGGGGGTAAGGTTGAGAGGGGTAGGGGAAAGGTGAAGGGGTGGTTGAGAGCCCCTCCTGGGGACTCAGGTTTCTGGGAGGGGAGTTGTGTGTCTGTATTACCTTTTACCTTGTATATTTCTGTCTATAACTGTATATACTGCAAAGATCTGCTTGTACATTGTGCTAGCTGTAAATATAAGCTTCATTCAAATTTCCAGAGCCGGCTGAGTCTAG
>WAAF01006223.1:368734-380950 GCA_013400475.1 Tricholaema leucomelas | reverse complement strand
GGGGGGGGGGGGGGGCAGGGAACACCCAAACCACCACAGTGAGGTAATCTTGGCTCTACAAGAGCAAGCCACCGTTCCCCAGGAAGCTGGCATGCTGCAAACACAAGGCAAAGCTATTCAAGTGGACCTGGATAGAGTAGAAGAAGCTTATTAATGCTGCCTCAGCACCCTTTCTGCAGCAACACTGCCACCAGTCAAGAAAAAGACAATTATGGCAGCCTTGGGGAAGGAATACAAAGGAAAAGGAAGCTGCCTTGCACCAACAGCTCAAAAGGTGCTGGAGGTGAGGAAATGAAGCAAATCACAGAATCACAGAATCAACCAGGTTGGAAGTGCTCAACACATTCTCTCAAGTGATTCCTGCTCCTTATTTAAACAAATGCTGCTCAGAGGAAGGAGTGGATATAAGCAGGTTGGAAAGCAGGCAATGGAGGCTGTGATGTCAGCAGAAGTATGAGGACTTCTGTCCCGGGTTAGGGTGGATCCCTCGCTCGGTAGAATAAACTCACTACAACATGGATTTTTGGAAAGTTAGGGAAATATGAAAATGTATTTCTTATAGTTTAAATATAACAGTATAAGGAGATAAACTACAGAAATATAACAACCATAACAAAGATAGGGAACCTTAATAACCTTAACAAAGATGGGGAAGGAGTCAAGAGGTGGCAAAGCAGCCAAAGCAGCATCAGCCAAAACAGCGGCGGGGGAAAATAGCAACAGGCGCAGCAGAAACAGCAAGGGGAAGGTCCAAGCTGTGCTTCCAGACATAAAACTCTTGATGCTCTAAAGAAATGATATTAACTTATCCACTGTTGCCATTCTATGGCCTATCCCTAGAATGTTCAACTCTCCACTCAGAGCTTCTACTTCTAAGTTTCTCTGTTCCAAATATTTTTATGTCTTAGCTCAAACAGCTACAACTTCTTTTTCAGTAAGTTCATTTCTCCAGTCTAATTGCTTCATACTGTGGCCACATATGTGCTTTTGCCAGGACAGCACCAAGCTGCCAGAATGACAAGGCTGGGACCTGGAACAGGGACTTTATACACCCAGCAGTGCCACCAAACTAATTAACATAAAATTGTATCTTCAGTGTTGACTGTTTGCTGTTGGGAGACTCAGCCAACTCTTTACAAGTGTCATAGATTCTTGAATGTGAAGCAAATGCTTAACAACTGTGAGAACAATCTTTTTTGACAAGGTTTGGTCTAACCATCTTAACACTTATTATTACTGAAGACCTTAAGAGCATCATACTGTGTGGCTTTTGCCTTAAACCAGTCTAGATATTACCTACACAAAATCTCTTTCAAGGTGTGTCAAAAGCATAGGTGTGGGAATTTTTTTTTCAACAGAGTAGTATCCAGGTGGGTGGAAGACAAAAATGTGACACTCTAATTATATGCTTCATGAAATTATGACAAAATGAAAGCTAGAAAATGACTTTGTTTTGTAAACAAATTGCAGCAAAATCACTGCAACTCAATTTGATAGTTATTAAGGACTAGTTGATTACTGACTGTAAGCAAATAACTGCAGTTTAAGGAATCAACCTTTTTAAGCTGCTGCATTTCTGCTAAAGCGTCCTTAACATTTGGATGCAGTGAGACTCATAGGACTAAGTGTCTCGCTCAGTCTTTTCTTGAACACCTCCAGGGATGGTGACTCCACCACCTCCCTGGGCAGCCCATTCCAATGCCAATCACTCTCTCTGACAACAACTTCCTCCTAACATCCAGCCTAGACCTCCCCTGGCACAACCTGAGACTGCATCCCCTTGTTCTGTTGCTGCTTGCCTGGCAGAAGAGACCAACCCCACCTGGCTACAGCCTCCCTTCAGGGAGTTGTAGACAGCAATGAGGTCTGCCCTGAGCCTCCTCTTCTGCAGGCTGCACACCCTCAGCTCCCTCAGCCTCTCCTCACAGGGCTGTGCTCCAGGCCTCTCACCAGCTTCATTGCCCTTCTCTGGACATGTTCCAGTATCTCAACATCTCTCTTAAATTGAGGAGCCCAGAACTGGACATAGTACTCAAGGTGTGGCCTGAGCAGTGTTGAGTATAGAGGAAGAATAACCTCCCTTGTCCTGCTGGCCACACTGTTCCTGATACAGGCCAGGATGCCATTGCACCGTCCCTGGGGGTGTTCAAGCAAAGCCTGGATGAGGCACTTAGTGCCATGGTCTAGTTGATTGGCTAGGGCTGGGTGCTAGGTTGTACTGGATGAGCTTGGAGGTCTCTTCCAACCTGGTTGATTCTATGCTTCTATGATAGTAGGGATTGGAATGCACCTTGAAAGGTAATCCAGTCCAACCTCCCTGCTGGAGCAGGGTCACCTAGAGAAGCTCACACAGCAGATTCACAGTGTTTCTCTTTTTTAACAAGATCCTGTACCACTGGAAAATATTTAGTCTACTATTGAGTGATCTCATAAAGCATGGCAGAAATAATGGTTTTATTAAGTGCCTTTACTTCAGGGTAAATGGAAGGAGAAATTACATCCCACTTACATAGCAAAACAGCTAGAACCAGCAGAAGCTACCTCACAGTGCAAGAGAGAATATAAAAAGGCTTGATCAGAAGCTTGACAGGTTCACTGAATCAAAACACAGGGTTAGGAAACCATCTGTCCAGCCATGTTAGAGTGGGGCGCAGTGATCCAAGAAGAAGACAGCACTAAAGAAACATCCACAAGCAGGGCACTGAAAAGAGGCAGGCAAAATTTCTGACAGGCCTACTTGAAAGTATTTAACCTGCCAGCTGGGTTTTTCTTCCATGGAGCTCAAGGAAACAGGACACTCTACAGTCCTCCTGTGTCGAGAAAAGGGCACAGGCGACGCTTAACCTGGTCAGTCTGTCTCGCTAACATAATGAAGCTGCAAGGCTTCAGCTTCAAGTTGTTGCTACCTGGCCTGACAAACTAGGCAATGACAGAAACAGGGTAGGCTGTAAAGCTGAAAGACAGCTTATTCATGCTTCAAACATTTAGTTTCTTGCAGTTGCAACAGGGCTGAAATATATCATCTAAATTCTGTCTACTACTTTCTCCTACTTGATAGCAGTTACAAGTAATTGTTTTCAGTTCAACCAGCCTTTGAAATACAGTTCCTGTAACACATTCTTCCTTAGATTTTGCAATACCTCTATCACCACCACAAAACCCCTCAAAACATCAAAACAAACACCAACAAAAAACAAAGCAAAGAAACAAACTAAAAACCAAACCAAGCCCAAAACACAGCAAAGCACATTTTTTGGTTAAGTATTATTACTGGAGGCAGAAAATGCATCTGGAAAAGAGAAACTCCAGAAGTGGGGCTCCAAGAGTTTGATACTTCTATACCTTGGTGACACGTTGGGACTTTCTAGAAGCATGAGAATTGCCAAACAGTTGGACTTGACATGGTAAAGGAGAAACTCCAGCAGGTGAGGAGGAATATGGTTAGGTGTGCCTGGAGGCTGGGAAGTGAGGACTATCTGATCAGCAAAAAGAAACGATTGTGCATCTGTTCACCATTTCAGCAACATCACTCATCTTTTGTAGAACCATAGAATCAACCACATTAGAAGAGACCTCCAAGATCATCCAGTCCAACATGCTTCTTTTTTTTTTTTTATTTGGCTTTTCTGCTCTGGTTATTTCCAGACCCAAGGCAGCAGCTGCCCCCAGCCACCATGAGCCTCCATGTTGTTATAGGATCTGTAAGTCAGGCAGAGCTTTGCAATGGAACTGCTTAGAGCCCTTTTCCTACTATGAATATAACAAAGACACATAAAACTTCTTAACTTTAAAGCTGTGTTTCATTACAGCTCCAAACAAAACTCAATTGCTTTAAAGAAGGGAAACTAGCAGTGAGGTAGATTATAGTGGAAGTGTATATATAGCAGATTCCTCTCCCACTGTGTGCTTGTGTCCTTAGTGACACAGTTTTTAGTGGCCTTTTAGGCAGGAATAAACCCTACATATTCTCTTCTGAATCCCAAAGAACAGCCTTTCTGTCCTTTCTGAGAGCCTGCCCATTCCTAACTCCACTGAAGAGACTCCTACATTTGAAACTATGAGTTCCTAGCTTGCTGTCTCTCAGTTCTCTTCTATCCCCACTTCACACTATGGAAGCATTTTCACCTGGGCTTCCCAGTTTTCTCTTGGAGCAGAAGCTGCTGCTTAATCTATCCCACAGGCTCTGTGTGGCTCAAAGTGAAATAAAGGGAAGAAAACAAAAAGGCAGTTTTCACACCATTTGTCCACATGCTGCCCTTTAAAAAACGTTTTGCTGGAGATATTAAAAATAAGACAGCAGGATAGCAGCCATGACCTCTACCTTTACTTAGAATCTTAGAATCACAGAATAGTTTAGGTTGGAAGGGACCTCAAGGATCATCCAGCTCCAACCCCCCACCATAGGCAGGGACACCTCCCACTAGAACAGGTTGCTCAAGGCCTCATCCATCCTGCCCTTGAACACCTCCAGGGAGGGAGCAGCCACAACCACCACAACCACCCTCACTGGAATGAACTTCTTCCTAACATCCAGTTTAAATCTTCCGTCTGTCAGTTTAAACCCATTACTCCTCATCCTGTTATTACAAGACCTTGTAAATAGTCCCTCCCCAGCCTTCTTGTAGCCCCCTTCAGATACTGGAAGGCCACTCCAAGGTCTCCTCGAAGCCTTCTCTTCTCCAGGCTGCAGAGCCTCAACTCTCTCAGCCTGTCCTCATAGCAGAGCTGCTGCAGCCCTCTGAACATCTTAGTGAGCTCCTCTGGACTGGCTCCAACAGTTCCATGTCCTTCTTGTGTTGGGGGCTCCAGAACTGCACAGTACTCCAGATGGGGTCTGAGGAGAGCAGAGCCAAGGGGCAGAATCACCTTCCTTGCCCTGCTGTGTGGTTGCTGTCTGGGCTGCACTCACACTGCTGGCTCATACTGAGCTTTTCATCACCCCTGATCCCCAGGTCCTTTTCCTCAGGGCAATGTCCTCCAGGGAATCTCATTCTCTGGAAGTAAATCATCCTCCTAACTTTCAACAGTGGAGAGACCTCCCAGCCTTCTACTGAGTGATGACAGATGAAATGAAGGAATGCTGTTTTAGCAGGATATGAGGTTTAACATATTCCTTCCTTTCCATTGGCTCCCTGCTGGTTTTGGTACTCATTCAGAAAAGCTGCCTCCAACCCCACAAACTCTCAGAAAGGTGAGGCCAGGATAATAAAGGATGTTGCAAGTGTAGTAGTTCTTTGTGAGAAATTTGAGCTGAATGTTTCTGACCTGATTTTATTTAGCATGCTCCAAAAGCCTTGTTGGTGTATAGTGTCTCACAGGGCAAGTATGTGTTTTCCATATCCTGTGTTCTGCCAAAAGGCAGGCATCTGGCCTTCTAATGCCTATTGAGTGTTGGTAAACACTTGTAAACATGTGCAGGCAATCTATACAAGGGAGGATGTTAGGAGCAAGTTCTTTACCGTGAGGAACATTGGAACAGGTTGCCCAGGGAGGTAGCTGAGTTCTCATCCCTGCAGATATTCAAGGTCAGGCTTGACAAAGCTCTGAGCAACCTGATCTAGCGGATCCCTGCTAACTATAGGGATGCTGGACTAGAAGACCTTTGGGAATCCCTTCCAACCCAAACCATTCTGTGATTCTGTATTGCCCTACTACTTTCGTACACAGAAGGTGGTAACTCCTTCCAAAAATGCTGTATTGGTCTGAGGTGCTGGAGTAAAAAAATTCCTCTTGCAGAGGGTTCAGACTGAACAGTTAAGTAAATCTTTTAAATGTAAGTACATATTGAGTTTATGTGACTGCCACATAAAGCTCCTGTACTTGCTGTAAACTGTTGATATCCATAGATCAATAATAAACATGTGCCTGACAGGAAAATATGGTAAGTGAATGCATGGTCTTGTCCATCTGTTCCTCTGCTATTTGTAGATCTCCATATCATAATGTGCTTATGTTTCAGCTGCTTGTCACATCTATGTGTGTATGTATACACACACACACACAAGGGTTCTATGATGGCTTAGTTTGCACTTGTGTTGTTATTCCCTTCTACATGGAAGTCTGTAAGTGAATGCTAGCAAATACAGACTGTGTATATTCATTGATCTGGCTTCAAACTAGAGATTTAGATCGGATATGAGGCACAAGTTCTGCACCAGGAGGGTAGTGGAGCACTGGGGCAGGTTGCTCAGGGAGGTGGTTAGGCCCCGTCCCTGTCGGTAGTGAAGGCGAGGCTGGACAGGCCTGTGGGCAACCTGACCTAGTTGTGGATGTCCCTGCTGAGTGCAGAGGAGGTTGGACTGGATGAGCTTTGGAGGTACCTTCCACCACAGACCTTACCTGTGCTTACACGAGCTGCCTTTGCACAGTCCCACATGTACGTTCTCCTGCAAGCGAAGTGTGTCCAAAGCTCCCCTGTGAATGCAAGGCTGAGCCTATGTATCTTCAGCTCCACCTTGGCGTCTGGCTCCCTGTTCTCCTGAGGCTGTGTACATTGCGCTACACACCAGGCCTTCTGCTTGGGCTAACGGGCATAGGGTGGGTGCACAGGATTCCCTGTGCCTGTGTCCTGGCTGCACTTCCTGCCGCGTTTCGCCGCTACTCGGGCCTGCAGCTGCCGCTGGACAAGGGAAGCAGGTCAGTGGCCTCCCGAGAACTCTGAGAACGAAAGCTGCCAGCAGCGCGGGAAAATCTGCCCGCGCAGGCAGGGCGCTGCCGGAGGAGGCGCTGCGGAGGCGGCAGGCTCGGTCTGCGGCCAGGCGGGCCCGGCCAGGCTGCCCCTCAGCTTGCCCCGTCGCCAACGGCAACAATCCTGAGCCGGCGGCGCTCGGCGCTCGATTGCGACGTCTGGGCTCGTCTTTCCCGCCCGCTCTCGCCGTGACTGAGGAAGGGCGGGCGGGGGTGGGAGCCGCCACCCTTCCTCTCGGCTTTGGATTGGTTGCGCCTACTAGGAACCCTGTGTTGTTGTCGGAGATAAAATGGCGGCGGCGGTGGCCGGGGCCGCCCTGCTGGGCAAGGGGCTGGACATCAGCCTGGCGGCGCTGCAGCAGCACGACCCCTACATCAGCAGCATCGTGGACGTGGCCAGCCAGGTGGCGCTCTACACCTTCGGGCACCGCGCCAACGAGTGGGTACGTGAGGCCGCCCCGCCCCCTCCGCCGGGAGGGGCGAGCAATGGCCACACCCGTGCCGCGGGGCGGGGCAGCGGGCAGGGGGCGGGCGGCAGGGACGCTCCGCCCCTCCGCTCTGTGCCGGGCAGGGGGGCCAGGGCCGGCGGTGAGGTGGCCGAGGTGCGAGGGCTGTGCTGAGGGGCTGCGCGGCCCGGCCTGGCCTTTGGCGGGGTTAGGTAGCCTGGGGCGTTTCCTGCACTCACTGGTCTGAGTGAGGGGTAGTGCCTGGCTCAGCCTGTCGGGGGAATGTGAGGAGCCCCGTGGTGTCCCAGTGGGGTTCAAAAGGCTGGCGAGCACGCCGGAGAGTGGGGTTTGCAACAGGGCACGAGCGTTCATGTCATTCAGCTATCTGTGGTAGCAGAACCACAATGCATGCAAAATAGCGTTGGAGTAACTCCAGAGGCCATTTAATGTCTGTTTTAAATGGGGGTTCTTTTGATAATTTGGCATTCTGGCTGGCTGTGAGTGGCTCTTGGTTTGCTATAGTGGTGGAGCTTAGAGCCTGGCCTGTAAAGAATCTGCCCTGTCTGCCTTTTTCTCTTTCCCCATTATTTGTCCTCGGTGTCACCGGCACCATTCTGGAAGGCCTCACCCTCGGTCTGGCCTGTGCGTCTGCCTCAGGCACGGCAGAGAGTTAAACCAGCGCAGTGCTTAGTCCTGTGGTGTGGAGCCTGTAGTCATTGCATATCTCACCATAAAACCCGGGTTAGCTGCACAGCAACCTGTGCTAGCTGTAATTTCTCACCACCAGCTGTTGAAGCTGAGTTAGTTTCCCTGGCTTAGGTGAGAGAGGTGTAACTGATGGTGTTGGTAAAACAGAGATTAAAAGGCAGGGCGGCTTTGCAGCTGGCTAGTAACATGCTGCCCTAATTTCACCTTTATTAACTTTCCTTTGCTTCAGGAGAAGACTGATGTGGAGGGAACGCTGTTTGTTTACACAAGGTGAGGACTTAACATTTAAATGTCTGAAGGTGAAAGGTGTGGATGTGGAAAAGCAGGCTGGGAAGGAGTGTGGCTGAATAGAGTGAAACACTCCTTGTTCGTGGGTGAAAGAGAAGTGAAATTTGCAGAGGCAAATAAAAGCCTGGATGAGGCAATTAGTGCCATGGTCTGGTTGACTGGCTAGGGCTGGGTGCTAGGTTGGACTGGATGAGCTTGGAGGTCTCTTCCAACCTGGTTGATTCTATTCTATTCTGTCGCCTTGTATTTGGTTAAGACTTCCAAATGTGACTTAAATCATAGAATCACAGAATCAACCAGGTTGGAAGATACCACTAAGATCATCCAGTCCAACCTATTACCCAGTCCTATCCTTCTTCCACAATTGGCACTAGTCAATAAAATGTAGTATTCCCACTTCATGTGACTTAAGGAAACAGAAGATACTATGAGTTTAAAAAATAACATATGATCCCTGACAGTTACAGATTAAATTTGCTATGTTTTGATTACTAATGTCCAGAGAAGGGCAGTGAAGCTGGTGAAAGGCCTGGAACACAAACCCTATGATGAGAGGCTGAGGGAGCTGGGGGTGTGCAGCCTGGAGAAGAGGAGGCTCAGGGCAGACCTCATTGCTGTCTACAACTACCTGAAGGGAGGCTGTAGTCAGGTGGGGTTGGGCTCTTCTCCCAGACAAGCAGCAACAGAACAAGGGGACCCAGCCTCAGATTGTGTCAGGGGAGGTCTAGGCTGGATGTTAGGAGGAAGTTGTTGCCAGAGAGAGTGATTGGCACTGGAATGGGCTGCCCAGGGAGGTGGTGATGTCACCGTCCCTGGAGGTGCTCAAGAAAAGACTGGATGAGGCACTTAATGCCATTGGACAGGGCTGGGTGCTAGGTTGGACTGGATGATCTTGGAGGTCTCTTCCAGCCTGGTTGATTCTCTGATTCTATGTCAATATGGGTAAACTATAGAAATCTGTTATATTGTTTTAAACAGTGTGTAGCATTTGCAGTTTAAAAGGTGCCTGAGCAAAAAAAATCCCCAAATACTTACATAAGGAATGATATTCTTTCAAGTAAGGGAATGGTAAAACTTATGAAGTATTCTCTACTTTGGAAACTTTCTTGTGAAGTGTTTTCTACTTAGGAACCTTTCTTCTTGTGTCTGATCATTCATTTTTGATTGTGCTAGTTTGAGCCTAGCTGGAATGTTTTGATGAGAAGAACTAGATTATAGGCCATGGAAGGAAAACAAGGCTGATGTCTACCTCACTCATTGGTTTCCTGAGATGTATGAGAAGAAGAATCAAAACATAGATAAGGCACTTCTCCTGCTGAGGAGCTCCAACCTCACCCTTTGTGTCTCTGACTAATCCACTTTGCTTCCTAACCCCCTGGCTGAACCGCCATTCTTCCTTGGGACTGGGGTAAGGTTGAGAGGGGTAGGGGGAAAGTGAAGGGGCAGTTGGGAGCCCCTCCTGGGGACTCAGGTTTCTGGGAGGGCTGTTGTGTTTCTGTATTACCTTTTACCTTGTCTATTTCTGTATCTACTGTAAATATCTGCTTGTATATTCTGCTAAGCTGTAAATACAAAGCTTCATTCAATTTCCAGAGCTGGCTGAGTCCAGTCTGGGTGATTTCCTAAGTGTGGGGGGGCTGGGAACACCCAAACCATCACATTGATGCATATTTCATCCAACCATTTTGGATGGTTTCAGTGGTTTCTTTTAGCTGTAGCTCTGCTTTTGACCTTTCAAACCAGTGGTTATGTTGTTTAACGTGTATCTTAGATCTTGTGAAGCCTGCCCTGCTTTTGGCTTCCAACTGAGACCCAACATTTCCCTGGGACTATTATAAAAATCAGAAAATAACTCAGTAAGCAGATCTTGCAGTAGCTACTGGGATGGGACACCGAACCAGAAACTTTCTCCTTCAGCATTTGTGTTGATGAGGATCTGGTAGGCGAACCGAGAAAGCAGGAGATTGTTTTGGGAAAGTGAGAAATGGATGTGTGAAGTGACAGGGAGGCCCAAGAGACTGCAAACTTTGTGTGAAGTGAGAATGCTGGTGTTAAGCTTTTGTACTAGCAGTGGAAATCGTTGCCAGTAATTTTCCTAGGCTGCTTTCAGGTACATGAAGACAAGAGGAAAACACTGGCCCTTAGTTGTGCTAGCAGTAGGCTTGTCCTGTACTGCAAAACAGAAGTACTGTTTCTCTGATATGTTGGTTTTAAAACTCCAGAGCACATAACCTGGCACTTCTGGCATTTGCAGTCCATCACTGTTGTTTATTCTTCACTGAGGACGTTTCCATTTACAGCAGACATTGCTGCCCTGGCTGCCCTGTAGGCAACGGCACGGAGCAGGCTGTGAGCTCTGAGTAATGTCGTACATTGCCCTCCCCAGCAGTTTTCACTTTCATTTCCTTTGGCCTGAAAGAAAGTTATAAAGTATCATGGGCAAAACATTGCTTACAGGCCTTAGGTTGGAGACTGCTGGTGTTGTCTTTGTGGCTTCTCAGTACTGTTGGGGCAATGTAAAGTGAGCTTTGCAAATGCTGAGGAACAGTCAAATAGTGAGACTTCCAACTGGGTGACACCAATGGAAATGGAATCATTTTTTTGTTTAGGTCAGGTACTGACTATTGCAAACAAGAATTCTTATTAAGGGCTTCACTTCTGTTTAATTTTCTATAGTCTCTCATCTTGCATGCAGGTTCCTATGCTTTGGATTTCATAGAGAAATATGCCCTTGAATAATTACCAAAGATGGCACTTTCCCCATATGTTTAGACTTCATCTTTTCCTTTATTGTCATACTGAGTTTGAAAGTAGTATCTGCTTTCAGGGTTGTGATAGGTTTAACAGCTCACATTAACAAAAACTAGCTAAGTTACTTGAAATGTAACTCCTATGAATGAACATAATGCTTTATGTGCATAAAAGCATAGAACAGTTTGGAAGGGACATTTAAAGGTCATCCTAACCCCACCTCTGTGAGCCAGGACACCTTTTACTACCTCAAGTTGCTTAAAGCCCTGCTCAGTCTCACCTTGAACACTACTAATTTCAGGACATCCACAGGAAACCTGTTCCAGTGTCTCACCACCCTCACTTTTACTCTTTAGGTGCTATGAGAAGTTCTATCTAGATGTCTGCTGTTACTATCTGCAATGGCTAACCTGAGTATTAAAAATTGTAGTTGCTCTGACCTATGACTGAATTGTTCTGATTGCTGTTTTCTACTCCAGCAAGGAGCTATAGCTTAGGTAATGGCTGGATAACATGATGCTGATGGTCTGGGACAATGTGGTGTTTGGTAATGTTTTAGATGTTCAGAAATTGTAGTGCATGGCATTATGATAATGCTGTGACTAACTCATTAGCACTCAAGTGGTACTACCACAGATGTGGCATACTCTCTGTACAGAGAGAGTATAGTGAGACCTGTGCTGCTTCTGGTGTATCTCATACAGAATGCAGGGATTTGACATAATTAAAGGGTTGCACAAAACACTGCAAAAGTTATTTGCTTGGCAACAAAATCAGATCGCTGTAGTCTCTCTCTCTGCTGTAGTCTCTCTCTCTGCTGTAGTCTCTCTCTCTGCTGTAGTCTCTCTCTCTGCTGTAGTCTCTCTCTCTGCTGTAGTCTCTCTCTCTGCTGTAGTCTCTCTCTCTGCTGTAGTCTCTCTCTCTGCTGTAGTCTCTCTCTCTGCTGTAGTCTCTCTCTCTGCTGTAGTCTCTCTCTCTGCTGTAGTCTCTCTCTCTGCTGTAGTCTCTCTCTCTGCTGTAGTCTCTCTCTCTGCTGTAGTCTCTCTCTCTGCTGTAGTCTCTCTCTCTGCTGTAGTCTCTCTCTCTGCTGTAGTCTCTCTCTCTGCTGTAGTCTCTCTCTCTGCTGTAGTCTCTCTCTCTGCTGTAGTCTCTCTTTTCTGCTGTGACTAACTCATTGGCACTCAAGTGGTACTACCACAGATGTAGCATACTCTCTGTACAGAGAGAGTATAGTGAGACCTGTGCTGCTTCTGGTATATCTCATACAGAATGCAGGGATTTGACATAATTAAAGGGTTGCACAAAACACTGCAAAAGTTATTTGCTTGGCAACAAA
>WAAF01006223.1:343854-368665 GCA_013400475.1 Tricholaema leucomelas | reverse complement strand
TGTAGTCTCTCTTTTCTGCTGTAGTCTCTCTTTTCTGCTGTAGTCTCTCTTTTCTGCTGTAGTCTCTCTTTTCTGCTGTAGTCTCTCTTTTCTGCTGTAGTCTCTCTTTTCTGCTGTAGTCTCTCTTTTCTGCTGTGACTAACTCATTGGCACTCAAGTGGTACTACCACATATGTGGCATACTCTCTGTACAGAGTATTGTGAGACCTGTGCTGCTTCTGGTATATCTCATACAGAATGCAGGGATTTGACATAATTAAAGGGTTGCACAAAACACTGCAAAAGGTATTTCCTTGGCAACAAAATTAGATCTTTGTAGTATCTCTTTCCATGAGATTTTTGAGAACTACACCACTAATACATTCTAGCAATTTCTTTTTTCTCTGGATTTGATGTGATTTCTACTTGATAATTTCAGATCGGCTTCTCCGAGGCATGGTTTCACAATCATGAACAGGCTGAGCATGGAAAATCGAACAGAACCTATTACTAAGGACCTTGATTTCCAGCTGCAGGACCCTTTTCTACTGTACAGAAATGCCAGATGTAAGTATGTAATAGATTGGGTTAAATCGTGAAGAATCAGCTTGTCTTCAGACTCTGTTCTTGGTTAAGACAGTCCAAATGGTTAGGCTGCACCTTTCAGGGCCTGAAACTAGCTGGTTAACAGCTGCGAGCACAAGCCCTACGAGGAGAGGCTGAGGGAGCTGGGGTTGTTTAGCCTGGAGAAGAGGAGGCTCAGGGGTGACCTTATTGCTGTCTACAACTACCTGAGGGGTGGTTGTGGCCAGGGGGAGGTTGCTCTCTTCTCTCAGGTGGCCAGCGCCAGAACGAGAGGACACAGCCTCAGGCTGCGCCAGGGGAAGTTTAGGCTCGAGGTGAGGAGAAAGTTCTTCACTGAGGGAGTCATTGGCCACTGGAATGGGCTGCCCAGGGAGGTGGTGGAGTCGCCGTCCCTGGAGCTGTTCAAGGCAGGATTGGACGTGGCACTTGGTGCCATGGTCTAGCCTTGAGCTCTGTGGTGAAGGGTTGGACTTGATGATCTGTGAGGTCTCTTCCAACCCTGATGATACTATGATACTATGATATGATACTATGAATGCATTGTGCTTTTTGATGTGCTGGACAAGCACTACTGAGTGCTTCCCAAAGCATTAGAATGTGCTTAAGAGTAATCTCCTAGTTAAACTGTCAAATAGACTATGGTTGTATGTGATGGGCCCAGCAACTCAGACATATTTGTGTTCTGAATATAGCCCAGCCATTGCTGAGAGGTGTTGTCATAAAGCAGATCTACTGAGGGTTGGGGTGGCACAAAGACAGAGAATGTATCATCAGTAAGTTTGCAGATGACACTAAGTTTGGTGGGAGTGTTGATCTGCATGAGGGTAGGGAGGCTCTACGAAGGGGCTTGAATAGATTGGGTTGTTGAGGCAATGTTAATGGGAAGAGCTTCAACAAGGCCCAATGCCAGGGCCTGCACTTGGGTGACAACAACCCCTAGGAATGCTACAGGCTTGGAGCAGTGTAGCTGGAAAGCTGCTGGAAGAAAGGGTCCTGGGGGTTGAAATGGACAAGAAGCTGAATATGAGCCAGCAGTGTGCCCAGGTGGCCAAGGAAGCCAAAGGCATCCTGGGCTGGATTAGAAATGCTGTGTCCAGCAGGAGCAGGAAGGTGATTGTCCCCTTGGACTCTGCTCTAGTGAAGCCACAGCTCAAGTGTGTCCAGTTTTGAGCACCTCAATACAAGAGGGACATTGAGGTGCTGGAGCCAATGCAGAGGAGGGCAAGAAAGTTGTGAAGGGCCTGGAGAGTAAATCTTACGGAGAGTGACTGAAGGAGCTGGAGAAGGTTAGTCTGAAAAAGAGGAGGCTGAGGGGAGACCTCATGGCTGTCTAGAGCTACCTGAAAGGAGGCTGTGGAAAGGTTGGTGCTGGTCTCTTCTCAAAGGTAACTAGTAACAGAACAAGAGGGAACAGCCTCAAGCTGCAGCAAAGCAGGCTTAGACTGGACATTGAGAAATTTTTTTGTCCTGGAAAGAGTGGTCAGGCATTGGAAAGTGCTGCCCGAGGAGGTGGAGTCACCAGCCCCAGGTGTGTTTAAAGGTCATTCCGATGTGGTGCTTGGGGATAGGATTTAAGGGTGAACTTTGCAGAGCCAGGTTAGTGGTTGGACATTGTGATCCTGAGGGGCTTTTCCAACCTGAATGTTTCTATGATTCTCTGTCAATATTTGTAGCCTTGTTTTTCTTCATAAAAATAGACAAATACAGCCAATTCAAACCCTGGTTTCTGCTCCAGCTCCAAATTATTGTCATTATAGCAAGCTGGAAGGCAGGTTACTTCTCAGCTACTAGGGGTAACGCTTAACAACATAGTGTCGAGCCTCATTTTAACCCTGGTGAAAGACAAAAGTTCTTTCTTTGGGCTCTGTGTTTATGTTGCACGATAATCTTTGTAGGAGAATTAGCAAGTGTCAGGCAAACACAGCAAGAAGTGGAAGATGTGAGAAAGCTGGATTTGACATGCATTTCCTGAGTGTTACAGCGTGCAGTCAGGGGAGGATGAGCACTTATGAATGTACAGTTTCTATCTGCACCTAAAAGCAGAGCTGTTGTTCTTGATGCAGAAAAAGCAAATTGCAGATGTGTTTTATAGGAAGTGAGCTGCAGGAATGTTCCTCCTGGATGCAGGCAAACCAGAGAAAACTCATGGTGTACCAAGTAGCTCATTCTGATAATCTGCTAGGCACTGAGACTTTGTGAACTCATTTGGGGTTGCAAAGTATCTCAAGAGGGAATCCTGTTGTTCGCACACACACTATGGGGTAGAAACAATAGAGAAAAAAAACCCCAACATTTTAAATAACCTAAATGAAATTTCTGTGTTTGAGAGTATTTGATAGGCTGACAAAGAATTGGAATTCTTAGATAAATGCAGATGAAGCTGGTGAGAGGCCTGGAACAACAGCCCTGTGAGGAGAGGCTGAGGAAGCTGGGGTTTAGCCTGGAGAATATGATGCTTGAGGGTGACCTCATTGCTGTCTACAACTACCTGAAGGGAGGCTGTAGCCAGGTGGGGTTGGTCTTTTCTGCCAGGCAAGCATCAACAGAACAAGGGGACACAGTCTGAAGTTGTGCTGGGGGAGGTCTAGGCTGGATGTTAGGAGGAAGTTGTTGACAGAGTGATTGGCATTGGAATGGGCTGCCCAGGGAGGTGGTGGAGTTGCTGTCCCTGGAGGTGTTCAGGAAAAGCCTGGATAGGGCACTGAGTGCCATGGTCTGGTTGATTGGATAGGGCTGGGTGCTAGGTTGGATTGGATGATCTTGGGGGTCTCTTCCAACCTGCTTGATTCTATGATTCTATGAATTCCAAGGCTTCCAGAATTTTGAGAACTTATCACTGATTTGTATTTTCCTGCAATTATTTTCCATGTTAAGGATTTATGCCTAGCTCTGAATTTGTACTAATTGTCATAACTGTGCTGATATGAGGAAAGAGTCTTCAGTTTGCTGCATGGGAACTGTGATTTGTTTGGTGTTTTACTAGAAACATGAGGAGGGTTTTTTTTTTGGGGGGGTGGTTCTAAGTCACTGTTCACTAAGATGTCAGAAGTGTAGATTTGCAGGGTGTGGTGAGGCACTGGCACAGGTTGCCCAGGGAGGTTGTGGATGCTCCCTTCCTGGAGGTGTTCAAGGGTACACTGAATGAGCAACCCGTTCTAGTGGGAAGTGGCTCTTCCTATGGCAGGGAATTGGAAGTGGATGATCTTTGAGGTCCCATCCAGCCTAAACCATTCTCATGCAGTGGCCCAGCATACATCTATATACATCTGATACAACACACAGTAGCAAACAGTTATGAGTGGATTATTATAGTTAATCAGAGGTAAAGAGGGAAAACAAAGTTATTTTAACCAATATTTCTCAGTTATTGATTTCATTTGAAGTATCTCATATTAATCAGCATAGAGTCTTAAGAACCAGGACCTAAATATTTGTTGTTACAATAAATATCACCAAAATTAAGGAACAAGAGGACCTATTTATGTAGTTAAGAACCCAGGGAATTTTTCAAAACCTCAAAATCATCACAGGATCTAAACAAAACCAGAACTGCTCTCCTGTTCTCAGAAAGTAAGTGTCAACAGTTGCAGTTAACTACCTAACTTTAAAGATGACACTGGAAATACCTATTCTGAGCCATAAACCTTCTGCTTCTTGCTGGACAAGATTCCTGCAGTCCTCAATAACTGTAATTTGTGCTCCCCTCCTGGATGTGAAATGAACAACCCTAGGTCCAGCCTAACAGACTCCCCAAACTAAACTTCTCTGTGAAACAGTGGATCAGTGCAAACATGAATTGGCAAGGATCCCAAATCCAACCTGAAAAGTCCTGGGATTAAACTGCAAGTGTCTGCAGCATAGTGTTTAGACAGTACTGCAACTGCAGAAGACAAAGATCAAAGGCAGAAATATGAAACCCTCCCAAAAAAGGAAAAAGTAAGCTCAAAATATTATTTTACTTAACTTAAGCATTCTCAAAATGTGTATTTATTGTGTAGAACTTTGGAAAGTCTCTTCTGTCACAATCACATCTTGGATGTGAAGCAATCTTTACTAAACGATCCCTTGCAGCACTACAAACTGTTGGGAGGACTTGTCCAGTACACAAAGTACCTTCTTTTGCTGCCAAGTGCATTTATTTTAGACTATGTGATACAAGCAATCACACAGATAGTCAGGTGTACTAAAAGGAGGTTGGTTTCAACAAACATTCAGAACACCAGAAGAAACAAAACGCTGGGCAGGACTTCTTTATTCCTCCAAGCACTGGACTTTGTATTTTTCTGAAGCTGACACTGTCTCAAAGCCAAGTGTAAGTGTGGTTATATGGAAATTCAAACATGCCAACTGGAAAAAGCAGAGGAAGCACTGCTAGTTTAGTTATATCTAATAAGAAGATGTGTACAAAATGCCCCAGAGTAAAATAAAAGGTTGGAAAAGGATAACTCATTTCCAGATTCTGTTAAGTATTACTGCCAGTTTGTACACAGCTATTACTGAGTGCCCCTGGTTAGGACTGGAAACAGGAGTTTAAAATGGTGCTATAAGATTAAGGCTCAAAAAGCCCAGCTTGGGATGAAAAATGCATTTAATAAAGAAGAAGTTTTTAAAGGAATTATAAATACAAGTTGTATAGAATCACAGAATGGTCTGGATGGGAAGGGACCCAGGTCATTGAGTCATAGAATCATAGAATGGTTTAGCATGAAAGGGACCTCAAAGCTCATCCAGTTCCAACCCCCTGCCATAGGCAGGGACACCTCCCACTAGAACAGGTTGCTCGAGGCCTCATCCATCCTGGCCTTGAACACCTCTAGGGACGGAGCAGACACAACCTCCTTGGGCCACTCGTGCCAGTGTCTCACCACCCTCACTGCAAAGAACTTCTTCCTAAAATCCAGTTTAAATCTCCCCTCTGCCAGTTTAAACCCATTACTCCTCATCCTGTCATTACAAGATCTTGTCAATAGTCCCTCCCCAGCCCTCCTCTAGGCCCCCTTCAGATACTGGAAAGCCACTTCAAGGTTTCCTCGAAGCCTTCTCTTCCCCCAGGCTACAGAGCCCCAGCGCTCAGAGCCTGTCCTCAAAGCAGAACTGCTGCATCCCTCTGAGTATCTTTGTGGCCTCCTCTGGACTGGCTCAAGCAGTTCCATGTCCTTCTTATGCTGGGAGCTCCATAACTGCCCACAGTACTCCAGATGGGGTCTGAGGAGAGCAGAGTAAAGGGGGAGAATCCTTTCTATTGAATTGCTTCTTGACTTGACTGATATATTATTTAATCACTGAATATTTATAGGACACAGACAATTTGGTGACTATTAGGTTGCATATCTTAGAGCTGGCTTCACCTTGAGCATTCCAGCTGTCAGGAAAAAAGTGCAGGATCCTACCTGTGCTAATTATGATGATCTGGTACAGGTTAATTGAGTGCTTTTACGCTGTATCAAGTGGAGAATGAAATGATTTGACAGATCAGCAAGTATTCTGTTTCTAGCCAAATTCTATTCCTACTTGGGCATATAGAAGTTAGTTTCCATTTCTGTGCCACATTTGTAGCAAGGCCTGAGGTTTGAAACCAAAGGAAGCTTCCTGGTCAGATGTGGCATATCCTGCTGAGCTTTTGTAGAGGTTCAGGAAGTGGCAGTCCAGACCTGCCTGGTTTTGGTAAAACTATCTAGACATAGATCACTTGTACAAACCCTCCTACCAGTTTCACTTCAACTTGCAATCAGACATCTATTACAACCCTGAGAACTGAGTATCTTCCCAGACTCCCTCACTGCAAAGTAGATGCCACTGCAAAGTAGATGCCACTGCAAAGTAGATGCCACTGCAAAGTAGATGCCACTGCAAAGTAGATGGGATGGGAAGGAGAAAGAAGTTTATCAGCTGTGCAAAAAGTAGCATAAGTTTTTAGGTCTTGCTTGTTGGTTTGGGTTTGGTTTTTTTTTTTGTTCTTGGGGTTTTTTTTCTGTATTTCTGTATTATTTTCAGTTATTTATCTGTTAAAATTCCAAATGTATGTTTGGAAGCAAGCAATTGGAAAATGGGAAAAGAGAACAGTGTATATATTTTTCACAAACCATTGTTTCTTTCATTTAATGTTACAGCATCCTAAGGCCCTTTCAGATAGCATAACTCATCTTCTTGGAGACTGTTCGTGACTCATTTCCATTCAGTCTTCTAAGTAAACACATCCTGGCAAAACTATCAAATGGGTAATGAGTGTCCCACTTCTGTGTGGTGTATCTGGAGACCAAATGACCCTGCAAGAAGCATTTCTCTTCTAAAGGACATCTTAGTTTGCAGGCCATTAGGCATTTACTTCCAAAAAGAAAGCAGAAGATAGCAGTAATGGAATTTGAGTAATAAATAAACAGGAATATGCCATGAAGAATGGTCTTTTGGATACCACAGTGTCTGTTTTACCCTCAAATATTGTCTTAGTCTATACTACATCATAGAATCAACCAGTTTGGAAGAGACTTCCAAGATCATCCAGTCCAATGATTCACTTATGGTTAAATTTACTTGTGTTTGTATTTAGATTCAGACTTCTGCATGTTGAGCAATNCTGTTGCTTGAACACCTCCATGAATGGCAACTCCACCACCTCCCTGGGCAGCCCATTCCAATGCCAATCACTCTCTCTGCCAACAACTTCTTTCTAACATCCAGCCTAGACCTCCCCTAGTACAACTTGAGACTGTGGCATGTATTCTGCAATTTAGTATTTTAAATCTCTTCTTTCTTCTGAAATTTGTTTTTACTTGTGAATGAAGCCAGTGTTTGGTGGTTAAATTTACTTGTGTTTGTGTTTAGATTCAGACTTCTGCATGTTGACCAATAAATAACTATTTGGTCAAATCCCCTCTCAGTCTTCTCTTCTCAAGACTGAACAGCCCCAGGGTTCTCAGTCTCTCTTCCTAGAGGAGGTGCTCAAGTCCCCTAATCAACCTTGTGGCCTCTACTGCCAGCTGCTAATAATTTTAATATGCTTAGAAGATGCTAAAAATTGCTTCAGAATGTCAGGAAAAGTACTAAAATGCCTCTAATAGCAGAGATATTTATTAGCCTTTCAGTAATAAAAACATAAAATACATACATTTGTGTATTAAATGTTCATGTTTTCTATCCCTCTCTTTAGTTTTCAAGGCTCCCTAAAAATCTTTAATGCTCACCTTCTGAGATATAAAAATATTGAACCCAATGGCATCACTAAACACTGTTGGGTGTTGGAGGGAGATGCAGCAGTGCTGGCTCAGGGCAGGTGATTTGTAGGATTGGGAGTTGTGCTCTTGCTGGTTAGTTGTCCTGCCTGTTCTAGAGCATACAACTTAATATGCCTGGCTTTGGAATCTGTGCCCAAGCTCAGTGTGAGCCTGTGGGAGCAGACAATGATTTTGAACACAGGAAAAAGGACAAGATTAAAAAACACACACAGGAAAAGTGCCAAAGAACAGACTTTCCTGTGGTCATTTGATAAAGTCATGGACTCAGTCAGGGTTGGAAGGGACCACAAGGATCATCCAGTTCCAACCCCTCTGCCATGGGCAGGGACACCCTACCCTAGATCAGGCTGGCCACAGCCTCATCCAGCCTGGCCTTAAACACCTCCAGGGACGGGGCCTCAGCCACCTCTCTGAGCCATTCCAGGCTCTCACCACTCCCATGGTGAGGAACTTCCTCCTCGCATCCAGCCTGAACCTTCTAAGTTCTTCTTTTCCCAACTCTTTATCTTACCTGATAGCAGAAAGTTGGACCTGCTAAGGCCCTGACCAAAATGAAATATTAATGTGATTCTTGGATTAGCAGGTAATGGTTAATTCTGCTTTTGGATATTTAGGATTTTGCTAGGGGGAGAGCTGTCATAGAGAGTAAATGTAGTTTTGCAGTTGGGTTTTTAGGGTCTAAAAACCAAACCAAAAGGGGCCCAGCAATGTGCTTTCTTTAAAGCAAAATTGTTTGTACTAGTAAGTATTCAAAATTGTTTGAATTTTGGTTCATTTTTTGTTGTTTGGGGTTGTTTTGTTGTTGTTGTGGGTTTTTTTTTTCCCCAGCTCTGCCTTGATTTTCATATTTTCTTTTAAACTAAAGACAATATATGTTTTTTGGTGGAAATTGTACATGTCAGCTGTTGAGGTCTTAAGATTAAGGTAGAAGTTTTGCTGTGTAAAATCATTTTGCTTGTCACCCGACCCAATTCAGCTCAGATATGTCACAGAACTGTAGAGGTTGGAAGGGACCTGCAGAGATCACACAGTATCACAGTATCACCAAGGTTGGAAGAGACCTCATAGACCATCAAGTCCAGCCTGTTACCACAGAGCTCAAGGCTAGACCATGGCACCAAGTGCCACGTCCAGTCCTGCCTTGAACAGCTCCAGGGATGGCGACTCCACCACCTCCCTGGGCAGCCCATTCCAGTAGCCAATGACTCTCTCAGTGAAGAACTTTCTCCTCACCTCGAGCCTAAACTTCCCCTGGCATAGCTTGAGGCTGTGTCCTCTTGTTCTGATCATCCAGTCCAACCCCCTGCCAAGGCAGGATCACCCAGGGTAGTTTGCACAGGAGTGCATCCAGGCAGGTTTTAAGTCTCCAGAGATGGAGATCCACAACCTCACTGGACAGCCTGTTCCAGGGCTCCATCACTCTCACTATAAGGAAGCTTCTTCTCATGTTGAGGTGAAACCTTCTGTGTTCCAGTTTGTATCCATTGCTCCTTGTCTTATTGCTGCTGACCAGCAAAATAGGTTGATGTCCTCCACTTAACACCCACCTCTCAGATGTCTGTATACATCATAGATCCCCTCTCAGACTTCTCTTCTCCAGATTAAACACTCTCAGGACTCTCATTTTCTCTTCTTCCTAGGGGAGATTTTTAAGCACCCCAATCACCCTCGTGGCTCTCTGCTGGATTCTTTCCATCAGCTCCCTGTCTCTTTTGGACTGGGGAGCCCAGTTTCTATTTCTGTTCAGATTTTCCTAAAAGGATATTTTTGTTGTTTCTTCTTCACCTATCCTACCCCAAGTGAGTGTTTGATACTAGCTGGACTGAGTAAAACAATTAATTTAGAACGCTTTGTGTTCGGAAAGTGGCTTTTTGCAACTGTAATTGTGATGAGCGCAGCCCCAGTTTGGCTCTGATGATATCTTTCTGTTGTGTGATGAAGATGGCCAAAAACCAAAATGTAAAGAGGAGAAGTGCAGTGAACTTAATTCAGATTTTTAGTTACATGGGAAGACAGAGCCCAATCTGAAAGCCAGAGAAACTCTGGCATGTGAAAAGAAACAGGCTGAGGGGCTAAGATAACAAAGCTATGTAGTTTTCTGATGGCTAGCAATAATTTTGTGTATGATGGAACTGTATCCCTGTCTGGACAAATGAATCTGTATGAAAAGTACATGGGATAGAACTAAAAGCATATATCAAGGGTCCTGCAGTTTCTGTGTGGAATGGCAGGAGAATAGTGCTGAGTATCTCTGCTAGACACAGTGTTTGTTTCCCATTTATGGGTATCGGCATATAAGCAACGTATTCGCTTGTCTGGACATTTACTGCTGAGAGGGTACTGCCAGTGCTGGGAATTCCGGACAGCTTTGCAAGATAAGATAGGCATATAATGCAGGAAAGCTGAAGAGTTCAAGTTGGAACAGATCCTATTATTTTCATGTGACTACCTGTGTGCTCTCTACTTCATACACCTCTCTTTGTAGAGCACAAACCGGTTGATACGAAGAGATCGGTGTAAATCGGTATGCGAATGCCTATGTATTCCTTCTGCCAGTGAAAATGTTGGAGTTAGCTTTGTGGAAATCTGTTGTATAACCTTCTTTTTGGATTAGTCTCCTCACATGTGCACACAGGCATTTCATATTCCAAACTCCTGGATGTTTTCAACTCCTTAGTCTACAAAAGACAATATTCCAAACTCCTGGATGTTTCCAACTTCTTAGCCTCTTAGTCTACAAAAGACAATATTCCAAACTCCTGGATGTTTTCAACTCCTTAGTCTACAAAAGACAATATTCCAAACTCCTGGATGTTTCCAACTTCTTAGCCTCTTGGTCTACAAAAGACAATATTCCAAACTCCTGGATGTTTTCAAGTTCTCTTAATCTACAAAAGACAATATTCCAAACTCCTGTATGTTTCCAACTTCTTCTCCTCTTATTCTACAAAGGACAATATCCCAAACTCCTGTATGTTTCCAACTTCTTAGCCTCTTAGTCTACAAAAGCCAATATCCCAAACTCCTGTATGTTTCCAACTTCTTAGTCTACAAAAAACACTGTTTCTTTTTTGCTCCCTAATACATTCTTTTTCATTTAGTTTTTTTTCCCCTCTCCTGCCAAAGCATTAGCAGGAAAGTGACATTCATTAGATGCTCAGAAGATGGTATATTCCCAAGAGCAGCTGTCCATCTATCCATCTGTGTAACTCCACAGATTGGAGAATTAACCAGAGTTAGCTCAATCCCGTCCATACAGAACTTGACAGTACCTTATCCCCAACCGTTAGTGTCGTTAGTGTAGTTGTATGCACTGCACAGACTGTCCCACTTAAATAGCAGATAGATACCAGTACAGTTTGTGTGCACACAGCCAGGTGATGTCTTACCTCCAGGTTTGATGTAGAAGCAGTTAAGCTGAGTTTCATGCACCAGCTTCCCCTTATACTTGGTCTCAGGTTCCCCTGGCTGGTGGCTGGGCAGCGGGTGGTAGGCTTGTCGAACAAAGGCTTGAAACATTTTCAGAGTCCAAGGAGCACTGAAACAGCTGAACCTGAGTCTGTATTCTATACACAGTAAAGTCTTTTGTTTCTCACTTCAGAATTACTGCATGGAATAGCTTTGTAGAGAAGTTAAAAAACCTGAACGATGCTTTAAAGTAGTGACAACTTAGTCTGTTTTCTAGCTCTTGGAAACCTCTGCAGTATCTCTTCCATTATCCTTCCTTGCCTTGCCCTTCGCTCCTAATCCTTTTGTTTGTCCTCTGTGCCTTGTGCTCAGTTAGAGCCTTCTCCTCCCCCTGTGGTTTTTCAGGAAAACTTGGATTGAGAAGTGAAGATAATGGGCGCCATCCACCCGTCAGCTCATCACCTCACTGAGCCATGACACTCTCTGGTTTCTGTATATCAGCACAGGCTTCTCTGATAATATCCCTCTGGGTCTGAGAAAAAATAGGTTTGGCTAGAGGGGGTGGATTTTGCTTCTGACACAGACAGAAAACTTCTCTTGGAATGTGAGCTTGCTCACTGACAGCCTTTTAATACATGTGTATATATAAAAAAATAGTTGTAACCTTCTCTCAAAACATGGAAGATGAATATGTGAGCAAGTGTATCCCACAGCACATATACAGGCTGCTCGCTTCTCTCTCTACTATTGATTTAATACAAGAGCTTGAGTGCCTCATCAGCTCCCTCTTCCTCAAAACAAGCCTTAAATTGGCTGTAAACAATACTTTTCAATTACAGGAGGGTAAAAAGCAAGCAACCCTTGTCAAGTATGAGAGAGCATACCCTTTAAAGGACAAGGAATGTGTTCTATACAGAAACATGGTGCAACTGCTCCAGTGGAATTCCACTAAGGCTGCAAAGGCAGTGTTGCTTTTTGACTCTTAGCTGGTGTACAAACTAGGAACAGCATTGGGCATAATACTTGCAGTCTGCTGTGTTTTCATGGCTGCAGCCATTTGGAGCCCAGTTGTTGTTTTTTCCTGCATTAGAATTTAATAAACCAGAAAGTCTTTACATCATAATGCATTGCTTAAAATCAGTCTCTTAGAAAGACCTGAGTTTTGCCTGCTAGCTTCATTATTTTGGACATGCACACTCCTGGGTCTTTTGGAGCCTGTTTCAGTAATCCCTTTGCATAGCAGAGATACTATTTATATGAATAAAACCAATCAGAGGTGCTGTAGCTCAAAGGGGGGGAGGGGGGGAAGAAGTTATGTAAGACACATGCTTTAGGTCAGAAGTCAACATAAAGGGACTAGGAAGATTCATCCTGTGGATCATCTGCTGCTGGTTAGTGTCTTAGACAGGATAGGGACTTACGGTTTGAGCTTCACCCATTCTTTTCTCTCTGCCTTTCTGTCCAATTTCAGTGTTAATTTGCTTAACACCATGCAGCATCCAGTCCTCTGCACAGGAGTGTGCAGCATCTCTTAACGAAGAGCTCCTTGAAATTTCATAACAATTTGCAAAGGAGAGAAACAAGATTGGATTTCTGTGTAGGGTATCATACACCTTCCTGTGGTGCCTCGCTGCTTTTTGTTGTTGTTTTCATCTCACAAGAATATTTTGTACATCTCTCTCCCCAACAGAAAACACAGGACAGGGCTGCAGGTTGCACTGAGAGAGTTAAAAGCTGAAAGAGGGGAGAGACGGAGGAAGGAGGGGAGAGATGGAGGAAGCAGCGGATGATTACAGATACATTTTATTCCTGAAGGATTATGCATGAGCTAGTACAATACTGCTGACTTCTGAAGCCAAATGAAATATGCACTTTTCCTCTCTGTGTGAAAACAAAACAATTGCTGTAATGAAAATCACCCAATGCAAAATTCCAGATTTTGATGTGAATTTAAATGTATCTCTAAATACAACATAGCAGGGCACCAGGCAGTGCTGCTATTATGAGATACCTAGCTGCTAATGTCAGATGAATTTGATGTATGTGTTTTTTCCTGTTGGATTACAGGTTTAAAATAAGGAAATGCTTACTGTTTAAATTACATTTTCTTGGTGGCAAACCTGATAGCAGCAGTACATTCTGTTTCTCCCTCTGTGTGTGTACCCACACAATATCTTGTGTGTAAGAATCGGAGAATCAATAGAATCGAGCAGGTTGGAAGAGACCTCCAAGATGATCCAGTCCAATGGTTAACATATGGTTAAATTTACTGGTGTTTATATTTAGATTCAGCTTTCTGCCTGNCAATCACTCTCTCTAGGAAGAGCTTCCTCCTAACATCCAGCCTATACTTCCCCTGGCACAACTTGGGACTGTGTCCCCTTGTTCTGTTGCTGCTTGTCTGACAGAAGAGCCCAACCCCACCTGGCTACAGCCTCCCTTCAGGTAGTTGTAGACAGCAATGAGGACTGCCCTGAGCCTCCTCTTCTGCAGGCTGCACACCCCCAGCTCCCTCAGCCTCTCCTCACAGGGCTGTGCTCCAGGCCCCTCACCAGCTCTGTCGCCCTCCTCTGGACACCTTCCAGTACTTCAACTTCTCTCCTGAATGGAGGAGCCCAGAACTGGACACAGCACTCAAGGTGTGGCCTGATCAGTGTTGAGTACAGAGGCAGAATCTCCTCCCTTATCCTACAGGCCAGAAGTCAGAAAAGTCAGGAAAGTGCTAATGTTGGTAGTAATCTGAATGCAACTTTAATACTCAAAATAGTGTTGTTTTTTAAAAAGAATGACAGCAGTCAAAATGCAGCAAGGTAGTTGAAGGAGGTAGGGTTTGTGTCTTCCTGAAAGCAATTAATAAATTATTTTTTTACTTGTGAAATTTGCAAGTCATAAAATACTTCTTAAACATTTTTATTAGTACTTTAATGGGCTTCCAGTTTTCAAGCCTGTACAGATACAGTGCTCATATGTGAGAGATAAAGAATCCAAGCTGCAGAGTCCTACTGTAATTTAGCTTTTTGAGAACAGCTCAGACATACCTGCAACTGGAGAACATCTGTTGTTGTTTGCCTGTCATTATGTGAGAGCAGTGAAAACCCTTTCAGAGGACCAACCAGGTTGAAAGAGACCTCCAAGGTCATCCAGTCCAACCTAGCACCCAGCCCTGTCCAATCAGCCAGACCATGGCACTAAGTGCCTCATCCACTCTTTTCTTGAACACCCCCAGGGACGGTGACTCCACCACCTCCCTGGGCAGCCCATTCCAATGCCAATCACTCTCTCTAGGAAGAGCTTCCTCCTAACATCCAGCCTATACTTCCCCTGGCACAACTTGGGACTGTGTCCCCTTGTTCTGTTGCTGCTTGTCTGACAGAAGAGCCCAACCCCACCTGGCTACAGCCTCCCTTCAGGTAGTTGTAGACAGCAATGAGGACACCCCTGAGCCTCCTCTTCTGCAGGCTGCACACCCCCAGTTCCCTCAGCCTCTCCTCACAGGGCTGTTTTCCAGGCCCCTCACCAGCTTTGTCGCCCTTCTGTGGACGCCTTCCGGTACCTCAACATCTCTCCTGAATTGAGGAGCCCAGAACTAGACACAGTACTCAAGGTGTACTTTCTGCCCTTTGGAACTGTCTCCTATCACTCCAATGCTCCAAAATTTCCAAAGGCAGCTCTGCAGATAAGCAAATGTTACTGAAGGCAGTTTAACAGCTAACAAGAGGAGACGAAATGTCAACAGACTATTACAGAACTTTTGCATGTGTTGAATATAACACATTAACAGGCTGTGGCAAGTCATTATGAGCAAATACATAAGATATGCTCTAAATACAAGGCAAACATTTGAGGTTTGGGGAAGAAGAGTTGCTTTTAGCTTTGTTTTGATGGGGATTATTTAATTATTAATTATATGGGACTGGCTTGAGAGCAGTCCTGAAGAAAAGAACCTGGGGGTACCGGTAGGTGAGAAGCTCAACGGGACCTTCCAGTGCACACTTCAGACCCAGAAAGCCAACCAGATCCTGGGCTGCATCAAGAGAAGTGTGGGCAGCAGAGCGAGGGAGGGGATTCTGCCCCTCTGCACCAATCTGGTGAGACTCCACCTGGAGCACTGTGCCCAGTTCTGGAGCTCCTGGTGCAGGAAAGATCTGGAGGTGCTGGAATGTGTCCTGAGAAGGGCCACGAGGATGAGCAGGGGGCTGGAGCTGCTCTGTTATGGAAGCAGTCAGAGAGTTGGAGTTGTTCATTCTGGAGAGATGGCTCTGAGGTGACTTTGTTGTGGCCTTCCTGTATCTGAAGTGGGCTACAAGAAACGTGGGGAGGGACTTCTTAGGTTGTCAGGTAGTGACAGGACTGGGGGGGATGGAATCAAGCTAGAGGAGGGGAGATTTAGATTAGATGTTAGAAAGAAGTTCTTCACCATGAAGGTGGTGAGAGACTGGCACAGGTTGCCCAGGGAGGTGGTGGAAGCCTCATCCCTCGAAGTTTTTAAGGCCAGGCTGGATGCGGCTGTGGGCAACCTACTCTAGTGTGAGGTGTTCCTGCCCGTGGTGGGTGGGTTGGAACTGGATGAACTTTGGGGTCCCTTCCAGCCCTGACAATTCTGTGATTCTTCATCTAACCATTTTGGAAGTCAAAATAGGAAAGATGAAGACATTACCTGCCTCTGAACTGATGGAATGTGCAGAGTATCCAAATGCAAAAATACAGATTTGCTTTAATTCTGCTAATCCTAAAATGTTGCTTAGGTATTACCTGTTGCAAGAACAAGTATATATTACATAAGCTACTTAAGACTTGTGCTGTTGCAGGTTAAGAGCTTAGGCCAGATCTGCAAATGTATTTCCATTACTTAAGATCTGAAGGTATGCAAGGAAGAAGTTAGAGATGAGATCACAACAGTCAGAATTAGAAACATCATCCGTAGTTAAGGTTGCTAATTTTCCTTGTGGAGCTCTTTTTGAAGTGACTTATAACTTTGTGAGAGTTACTGTAAGGGTCCAGAGCACTGGCACAGGCTGCCCAGAGAGGCTGTGGAGTTTCCTTCTCTGGAGCCTTTCCAGCCCTGTCTGGATATATTCCTGTGTGCCATGTGCTAGATTCCACGGTCCTGTTTTGGCAGGGGGGTTGGACTAGAAGATCTCCAGAGGTCACTTCCAACTCCTAACACCCTGTGGTCCCAGGAGCTACAGTTTGTCAGACTGATAACAGTAAAACTGAGAGTTTCAGGGGAAGAAAGAAGATAATACCATGCTATGGGATATCTAGATGATGGTAAAATAATCTTCCTTTTTCCCCTTCTTTCCTATTTTACTGAGATAAGGGCACCAGCAGAGTTGGGAGAATTTGATTTTGCACTTGGCTATGGCTCTGGAATTAGACCTTTCTTTGACCTTTGGCAGGTACCTCAGGGACACACTTTAAAAATCATAGGGATTGTGTTCTTGGATTTCACCAAATTGTATGTGAAACCCACAATGTTTGAACCCGGATGAGTCCTCTACCAGCTGTGTATGTCACAAACTGCAGAGCAGGCTCTGTCCCCAGCAGACTGGAAGCACACATATTCCACAGGAAAATATTAGCTGCTGCTTCTCTTAACCTGGTGGAAGGCAGGATGGAAGTAACAAGGTTGGAACTTGAGAATGTAATAGCAGCTCTCCTTCCTGTTCTTTAAAATAGGTGAACATTTTTTGGTCTCTATTGGAAAGGCAGTGTTGTCTCCTTGATTGAGGAAGGTTCCCATTGCTTTTAGCCACCAGGACAGTCAGGAGAGGTGGCCCAGGTAAACCTCTTGAAGTTCAACAAGAGCAAGTGGCAGGGTTATGCACCTGGGCTGGAGGAACAGTCCTCACTATCAATACAGACTAGAGGAGGAGGTGACAGAAAGCAGCCCTGAGGAAAAGCACTTGAGATTGCTGGTGGATGAGAAGCTGGACATGAGCAGGCAGTGTGAGCTTGCAGCCCAGAAGGCCAATGGCAGCCTGGGCTGCGTCCAAAGCAGCGTGGCCAGCAGATCAGAGAGGGGATCTGCCACTTTGCTCTGCTCTGGGGAGACCTCACCTGGAGTACTATGTCCAGCTCTGGAGCCCTCAGTACAGGAAGAACATGGACCTGATAGAGAGGGTCCAGAGGAGGGCCAAAAAAATGATCAGGGGATTGGAGCAGCTGTGCTGTGAGGACAGGCTGAGGGAGCTGGGGGTGTTCAGCCTGGAGAAGGAGAGACTCTGTGGAGACCTAATAATGACCTGCCAGTACCTGAAGGGGGCTACAAGAAGGCTGCAGAGAGACTGTTTGTAAAGGCCTGCAGGGACAGGACGAGGGCAATGGCTTCAGACTAGAGCAGAGCAGTTTGAGATTGGATGTGAGGAACAAGTTCTGCATCAGGAGGGCGGTGGAACACTGGAACAGGTTGCCCAGGGAGGTGGTTGAGGCCCCTCCCTGGAGATATTGAAGGTGAGTCTGGACAGGGCTGTGGGCAACCTGCTCTAGTTGAGGATGTCCCTGCTGAATGCAGAGGGGGTTGGAGGGGATGAGCTTTGAAGGTCCCTTCCAGCCCAGCCCATTCTGTCATTCTATGTGATGTGCATGCAATCAAGAGCTGTTTTCTCGTTCAACCTCTTCCACTTGTGATAGTTATGTTAGTGTAAACTTTTCTACTAACCAAAGCTACAGATACATATTTGGCCTGGATTTGTGTAATGGCATTTTTGTGTTATGTCCAGATGATTCCTGAAGAACAAGGCCTGGCTTCATTTTAGTGCACTGAAGACATCTTTTATAGTGTGCTGGAGAAAGCAGCTGCTGGACTAGTAGTTGAATCATAGAATCATAGAATCAACCAGGTTGGAAGAGACCTCCAAGATCATCCAGTCAAACCTAGCACCCAGCCCTATACAGTCGTCTAGACCATGGCACTAAGTGCCTCATCCAGTCTTTTCTTGAACACCTCCAGGGACAGCGACTCCACCACCTCCCTGGGCAGCCCATTCCAATGCCAATCACTCTCTCTGCCAACAACTTCCTCCCAACATCCAGCCTAGACCTCCCCCAGCACAACTTGAGACTGTGTCCCCTTGTTNTGCTTGGGATTGTTGTGGCCAAAGTGTAGAACCCTGCACTTGGCCTTGTTCAATCTCATCCTATTGGCCTCTGCCCACCCATCCAGCCTGTCTAGGTCCCTCTGCAGGGCTCTCCTACCTTCCAACAGATCAACACCTGCTCCTAGCTTGGTGTCCTCTGCAAACTTACTGATGCTGTACTCAATGCGCTGCTCCAGATCATCAATAAAGATGTACAGGGAGGAGTTTCAGGTGTTAAGGAGTTAGGTTTCTTTTCCACTGAGCCATTCATAGGAAGGAAGCTTTTGTTGACTCAGGATATTTTGATTGAGATTTCAGCCTTGCTGCAGACTTATTTTTCCTATATCAAAAATGATAACAGTACTTTCACCCACCAGTTGTTTATCCTAATACATCCTCACGTAGCTTTTACGCTCCTTGAGAACTGACTGATGAATAATTTCCATTACAAAGGCAGTGGAGCTCCAGTCTGATGTGGGCATTTCAGAAGTATTGTGAAATAGTAATGAGAACCATTTGTTTTGTGGGAACAACTTTATATGAGAACAATAAAGAATCTATTAAGAACAACTTGTTATTTAAGAAATTGATAGGTTGACATCTACAGACTTTCTGCCTTCACTTCCATGTCATGCATCATCGTGATTTAAACATAATTTGGAACCAAAAATGCAGGGAATGTGACTGGAAAGGAAAAAACCATAAATGCACTAAGCCAGATGGGTCATGAGGTAGATGCTGTTCCTGTGTTGTGACCAGACATTTCTTGTAGAGTCACCAGAATATGATTTTAAGGGAAATCTTGAAATTCAGATTGGTTTTGGGTGCATTTCCAAACAGTAAGAAACAGAATCAGAGTCACAGAACACATCCAGTTGGAAGAGATCTCTAAGCTCATCCAGTCCAGCCTTCAACCCAGCACTGAAGAGCCAACACTAAACCATATTCCTAAGCACCAGTTCCACAGGCTGCTTAAACACCTCCAGGGATGGAGACTCCAGCACTGCCCTGGGCAGAACATTCCAAGGGCTGAGGAAGAAATTTTTCCTAGCATCCAGCCTGAACCTCCCTTGCTGCAGCTTGGAACCATTTCCTCTGCTCCTGTCCCTTGCCACCAAGCAGCAGAGGCTGCCCCTTCCTTGCTCCAATCTCCCTTCAGGCAGTTGTAGAGAGCAATGAACCTTCAGCCTCCTCTTCTCCAGCCTGCACACCCCCAGCTCCCTCAGCCCCTCCTTGTAGCCCAGGTGCTCCAGGCCCTTCTCCAGCCTCCTTGCCCTTCTCTGGACATGTACCAGGCCCTTCTCCAGCCTCCTTGCCTGGACACGCTGCAGCCCCTCCATGTCCTTCATGGAGTGAGTGGCCCAGAACTGAACACAACACTCGAGGTGTGGCCTCCCCAGTGCTGAGCACAGGGGGATGATCCCCTCCTGTCCCTGCTGCCCACAGTGTTTCTGCTTCCAGCCAGGATGCCATTGGCTTTCTTGGCCACCTGGGCACTGCTGGCTCATATTTAATCGACTGTCAACCAGAACCCCCGGGTCTCTCTCCAAGTCACAGCTTTCCAACCATACATCCCCAAGACTGCAGCTTACCATGGGGCTGTTGTGGCCCAGGTGTGTCACCTGCTGATGGACTCCTAATGTCTGCTGAGCTTTATGTAAATAAATGGATCAATGGGCTTTAAAGTTTCCTAGGGTACTAATCTAACTTTAGCTTTGTGGCTGTTTAAGAGGCATTGCAGTGTGCTACTCTTGCTTCTATCTGCTACAGAGTTCATGTTTTTTCTCATTAAGCATCTCAGAAAGATTTTGATTAAAAGTCAGCCTGGAGTCAGGCTATCACAGCAGGGCTTCAGATGTGATTTAGTGAACAATCCACCATCTCCAATTTGCCCACTTGCTGCCTCATGCAATTAGAACGAGTTGTGGATGCCTCTTCTCTGGGAGTGTTTTAGTCCAGGTTGGATGAGGCCTTGAGCAGCCTGATCTGATTGAGAGATGTCCCTGCCTCTGCTGGGGAGGTTGGAGTAGATGATCTTGAAGACTATGTTCAGTTTTGGGCTCCCTAGTTTAAGAGGGACAGGGATCTACTGGAGAAGGGCCAGCAGAGGGCTACGAGGATGATAAGGGAACTGGAGCACTGCCAGATGAGGAGAGGCTGAGGGACCTGGGGCTGTTTAGTCTGGAGAAGACAAGACTGAGAGGGGATCTAATAAATGTCTATAAATATCTGAGGGCTGGGGGTCAGGAGTGGGGGGACAGGCTCTGCTCACTGCTCCCTGGGACAGGACAAGGAGCAATGGATGGAAGCTGCAGCACAGGAGGTTCCAGCTCAACACAAGGGGGAACTTTTTGACTGTAAGGGTCCCAGAGCCCTGGCACAGGCTGCCCAGAGAGGTGGTGTGGTCTCCTTCTCTGGAGCCTTTCAAGGCCTGTCTGGATGTGTTCCTCTGTGCCCTGGGCTAGATTGTATGGTCCTGCTGTGGCTGGGGGATTGGACTGGATGATCTCTTTGAGTCCCTTCCAAGCCCTGACATCCTCTGATCCTGTGATCTCTGAGGTCCCTTCCAACCTAAGCCATTCTATGATTAACAATTAACACATTCAGAGGTATTTTGACCTTGAGGAGATGGTTCATGGTTTTAAGTGCTTAAATGTGTCTAGAGAAGGGCGCCCAGGCTAGTGTGGGGCCTGGAGTACAGCCTTATGAGTAGCAGCTGAGGGAGTTGGGGGTGTGCAGATTGGGGAAGAGGAAGCTCAGAGCAGACCTCATTGCTCTCTAGAACTATGTGAAGGGAGGTAGTAGCCAAGTGGGGTTGGTCTCTTCTGCCAGGCACCCAGTGACAGAACAAGAGGACACATCCTCAAGCTGTGCCAGGGCTGGATGTTAGGAAGAAGTTCTACATGGAAAGAGAGATAGGCATTGGAATGGGCTGCCCGGGGAGGTGGTGGAGTCCCCATCCCTGAAGGTGTTTAAAAGGAGGGTGGATGAGGCATTTAGTGCCATGGGTTAGTTAATTAGAAGGGTTAGGTGATAGGTTGGACTGGATGATCCTAAAGGTCTTTTCCAACCTGGTCAATGCTGTGATGCTGTGAATATTTGCTGGCTCTGTCTGCATGTCTGCAAATTGGTCACCCAAGCAGCATGGCTGCTAGAGGATGACAGTGATATTTTAGAGTCCATCCTATTAAGAAATAATTGTTTCTTCTGTTGATTTTGAAGGCATAGATCCAGGCACAATTGAACAGATGGCAGTGAGGAACTTATTCTTGACTTCAGGAGTGTTGCAAATCATTGCCCACTCTCAAACCGCCTGCTTTTGGTGAAAGGAATTTGGAAGGAGTTTTGAGTGTTGTTGGGGCTTTTGCTGTTGGATATTTTCTTAGTATTGGATATTTTCTTAGTATTTTGGGGTGGATTTTTTTTTTACCAAGGTTGCTTGAGCAGTTCCCTCCTCCGGTGAATTGGATTGGTCACTCTCCCTGTGTATTCCTCACTTTGCATGGAGATGGGCAACAAGGCTGGTGAAGGGCCTAGAACACAGACCCTGTGAGGAGAGGCTGAGGGAGCTGGGGGTGTGAAGCCTGGAGAAGAGGAGGCTCAGGGCAGACCTCATTGCTGGTGGGGTTGGTCTCTTCTCCCAGACAACCAGCAACAGAACAAGGGGACACAGTCTCAAGTGGTGCTGGGGGAGGTCTAGGCTGGATGTTAGGAGGAAGTTGTTGGCAGAGAGAGTGATTGGCATTGGAATGGGCTGCCCAGGGAGGTGGTGGAGTTGCTGTCCCTGAAGGTGTTGAAGCAAAGCCTGGATGAGGCACTTAGTGCCATGATCTAGTTGACTGGACAGGGCTGGGTGCTAGGTTGGACTGGATGATCTTGGAGGTCTCTTCCAACCTGATTGATTCTATTCTATTCTAAATGCTCTTTTCTTGTTGTTTTCTGTGGTGCTAACCAGTATAACAGCTGATATGGCATGAACAAACTGAACTGTTTTACCTTACTCACAAGTGTTACTCTTCTCATTTTATGAATTAGGATCCCAGGACAGAGTAGTTGCAATTACAGAGATCAATTAAGTGCAATGTATCTGACTTTAAGTTACTCAGGCCTGGTTTCTTTTCCAGTATATTTACCATTACTATGTTCAAAACCATTTCTTACAGACTTTGGTTGTGACTATAAGTAGCTGGTGTTTTTGCAGGTCATGCACTCAGATCTGACACCCAAGCATAGGAGCTCACATCAAGCACTGGGCAATGAAGCACTGACAGTCCAGTCAGTGACAGCCACTTAAGCTGACATTTCACAACTTCTGTATCATTGCATAATATCTCCAGGGCAGTGTCAGAGATGGAATCCAGCTTTCCCAGATAGCCTGCAGCTGCCTTAGCTGCAAGAGTTTTTATATCTTGCATTCTTTGCTGCAGTCCTCTCACCCTGTGCTGCAGAGTAGGATATAGAACTTCCACAGGCAAGTCTCCTTTACTGCTTGATCCTGAGCAAAGTGAAAGGAATTACAGAATCATAGCATCAGCCAGGTTGGAAGAGACCTCCAAGATCATCCAGTCCAACCTAGCACCCAGCCCTGTCCAATCAACCAGACCATGGCACTAAGTGCCCCATCCAGGCTTTGCTTCAACACCTCCAGGGACAGCGACTCCACCACGTCCCTGGGCAGCCCATTCCAATGCCAATCACTCTCTCTGCCAACAACTTCCTCCTAACATCCAGCCTAGACCTCCCCCGGCACAACTTGAGACTTTGTCCCCTTGTTCTATTGATGGTTGTCTGGGAGAAGAGACCAACCCCACCTGGCTACAGCCTCCCTTCAGGTAGTTGTAGACAGCAATGAGGTCTGCTCTGAGCCTCCTCTTCTGCAGGCTGCACACCCCCAGCTCCCTCAGCCTCTCCTCACAGGGTTTGTGTTCCAGACCCCTCACCAGCTTCATTGCCCTTCTCTGGACATGTTCCAGTACCGCAACACCTCGAATTCAGGAGACCAGAACTGGGCACAGTACATAGCTGAAAGATGGCATTGTGAACAAAGGGATCACATCTGCACTAGTGTGGAGGAGCACAAAATTGATATGGAGCACTGTGTCCAGTTCTGGAACCCTTATTGCAAGGAATACCTGCAGGTGCTGAAACGTGTCCAGAGAAGGGCCACGAGGATTATCAGAGAGCTGGAGCTGCTCTGCTGCAAGGACAGGCTGAGAGAGTTGGGGCTGTTCGATCTGGAGAAGAGAAGGCTCCATGGAGACCTTACTGCAGTCTTCCAATATCTGAAATGGGCTACAAGAAAGGTGGGGAGGGGATTTTTATGGTGTCAGGTAGTGAAAGGACTGGAGGGGGGGATGAATCCAAGCTAGAGGAGATTAGTATTAGACATGAGGAAGAAGTTCTTCAACATGAGGATGGTGAGAGACTGGCACAGGTTGCCCAGAGAGGTGGTGGAAGCCCCATCCCTGGGTGTTTTTAAGGCCAGGCTGGATGTCACTGTGGGCAACCTGCTCTAGTGTGAGGTGTCCTTGCCCACGGCAGGGAGGTTGAAACTGGATGAACTTTGAGGTCACTTCCAGCCCTGACAATTCTGTGATTCTGTGAATAAAATAGCTTAAGAAGCATGATCTAAAGAGTAAAACATGACAGTTGAAGAACAATTTTACTTACTTATTTTTTCTTTATAACACCAGCAAGTGTAAAACCATTTTGAGTTACGGGGGAGTATCTAGTCAATAGTTCTGGTAGTTCTGCATCACTGCTACCAAGCTTAGACACTGTGTGCAGTCTGTGGGGCAATAGCTTAAACATAAATGTGGTGCTGGAACACTGAAACCAAAACTTTGAAAGCAAAATGTCTGATCAGAAGACAAAAAATCTGATAGTTGGAAGTTGCAACTAGACAAATGAAGAATGAAACAAATCATCCAAGAGGAATAATGCCTTACTTTTTAATAGGCTGTTTAGCATGAATTATGGAACTTGATGAGTTCTTCATCTTCATAATGAATGTTTCAGATTGTGAGAGGCTAGAAATTGTCATCTGGTAGATAGCAGCTGCCTGCATTTGCTGATAGGTAGTATTGAGTACTCTATGTAATGAACATGAGCCAGCAGTGTGCCCAGGTGGCCAAGAGAGCCAATGGCATCCTGGCCTGCATCAGGAATGGTGTGGCCAGCAGGAGCAGGGAGGTCATTCTGCCCCTGTACTCTGCACTGGTTAGACCACACCTTGAGTACTGTGTCCAGTTCTGGGCCTCCCAGTTTGAGAGGGACATTTTGATGCTTGAACATGTCCAGAGAAGGGCACCGAGGCTGGGGAGAGGCCTCGAGCACAGCCCTACGAGGAGAGGCTGAGGGAGCTGGGGTTGTTTAGCCTGGAGAAGAGGAGGCTCAGGGGTGACCTTATTGCTGTCTACAACTACCTGAGGGGTGGTTGTGGCCAGGGGGAGGTTGCTCTCTTCTCTCAGGCAGCCAGCACCAGAACAAGAGGACACAGCCTCAAGCTATGCCAGGGGAAGTTTAGGC
>WAAF01006223.1:297775-339714 GCA_013400475.1 Tricholaema leucomelas | reverse complement strand
CTTATGTTGAGGCAGAACCTCCTGTGCTGCAACTTACACCCATTGCTCCTTGTCCTATCCCAGGCAGCAGGGAGCAGAGCCTGTCCCCCCACTCCTGGTCAGCCCTCAGATACTTATAAACATTTATCAAATCCTCTCTTCTCTTCTCCAGACTAAACAGCCCCAGGTCCCTCAGCCTCTCCTCATCAGGCAGTGCCCTCCAGTCCCCTAATCATCCTCGTAGTCCTCCACTGGACCCTCTCCAGCAGATCCCTGTCCCTCTGAAACTGGGGAGCCCAAAACTGAACACAGTATTCAAGATGAGGTCTCAGCAGGGCAGAGGAGAGGGGGAGGAGAACCTCCCTTGATCTGCTGGACACACTCCTCCTAATACACCCCGGGACGCCATTGGCCTTCTTGGCCACAAGGGCACATTGCTGTGCCATGGTTAACTTGTTAGCCACCAGGACCCCCAGGTCCCTCTCCACAGGGCTGCTCTCCAGCAGATCACCTCCCAGGTTGTACTGGTGGAGTTTGTTATTCCTCCCCAGATGCAGAACTCTGCACTTGTCCTTGTTCAACTTCATCTGCTTCCTCTGTGCCCAGCTCTGTTGCTGCCTTCCTTCACATGCCCGGGATGGACAGGGCTTATTCTTCTGCTCTTCTTTCTGCTTGGCCTAATAATTGGCTTCTTTGGAAGAATTCCTTTCTTATGACTGGATTCTGCAGATTTTCTTCTTTGTTAGGAGGAGGAAGGAGTCAAAATCTTACCCATTTTATCAAAGCATGCAATCTAAACTTCTTAGGGCATCTGCGTGGAAGGTGTAGTAAAGAGGCCCAACAGGAACAGATGGAAGTTGGATGTTTGGCTTGCCTGTGGTACACAGCGTTGGACTGTTGGACATAATCATTGTGCCACAGTTCTTTCAAGAGGCAGGAGGAGGGGATGACATAGTGCCAGCTCCTTGTTACCACAAGGAAAGCCACAGGAGGTGAATAGAGTCAAGCTGAGAGCATCAGGTCCGATCAGCCTGCAGTGCAAAGACACTGTCAGACTTGTGAATCTCTCCTTTTCAGATCATCTGTCCCTGTAGCCAGAAGCATGCTGAGGAAGTGACATCAGTTTTGATTGCCAAAAGTTCCAAATACTGAAAAGGCCATTTCTGTGCCCTACAGTACAAGTCCAAATGAAACTCATCCTCATACATTTCAGTCCATGGCAAACTCTTCTGCCCCTATGGTCGAGATAGGATTTGGTCCAAAATGCTGTATGTGACATTAGTTTTATTTCCTCCAGATCTCTTATGTACCTGCTGCTGGTTGGTTTGCAGTGACAATGCATTGTAAAACACAGACTGTGACAATGGTGGGGATTTGTTTAGAGGGTTTTTGGTGGACACCAAGTTCTGCATGACACAGTGATGTGCCCTTCTGGCCAATGCAAGCCAATGGGATCCTGGGGTGCATTGAGAAGAGTGTGTCCAGCAGATGGAGGAAGGTTCTCCTCCCCCTCTACTCTGCCTTAGTGAGGCCCCACCTGGAATATTGCATCCAGTTCTGGGCTTCCCAGTTCAAGAGGGACAGGGATCTGCTGGAGAAAATCCAAGGGTGGGCTACAAGGATGTTGAAGGGACTGCAGCACTGCCTGATGAGGAGACACTGAGAGCCCTGGGGGTGTTCAGTCTGGAGAGGAGAAGGCTGAGAGAGGATCTGAGCAATGTCCATGAATAGCTGAGGGTTGAGGGTCAGGAAGGAAGGGACAGAGACAGCCTCTGCTCACCTGTGCCCTGGCACAAGACAAGGGGCAAGGGATGGAAGCTACAGCACAGGAAGTTCCAGCTCAACATGAGGAAGATCTTCTTGACTGTAAGGGTCCCAGAGCACTGGCACAGGCTGCCCAGAGAGGTTGTGGAGTCTCCTTCTCTGGAGCCTTTCCAGCCCTGTCTGGATGTGTTCCTGTGTGACCTGTGCTAGATTCTCTGGTCCTGCTCTGGCAGAGGGATTGGATTGGAATATTTCTGGGGGTCCCTTCCAACCCCTAACATCCTGTGAACTTATAGAATCAACCAGGTTGGAAGAGACCTCCAAGATCATCCTGTCCAACCTAGCACCCAGCCCTAGCCAATCAACCAGACCATGCCACTAAGTGCCTCTGTGTATCCTACAGCTCTAAAATGAGTCAGCTGCGACCTGAGAAATAATTGTTGGGAATGAATGTACAGAAATAAGAAATGAACCCTAGGAAATCCATTTTTTTTTTTTTTTGGACAGCTAATTTCAGTTAACTAGCTCAAATTTCAGTTGACAGTGATTAGGTGCTCTCAAACTGATCATTTACTACAATAAAACCTAGTTTTCAGCGGATTCATGCAGTTGTAAGCCATGTGTGTAGTGGTTTATAATAGCAGTGTTTGATATAGATAAAAAGTTCCCTGTAGCTTGGCCAATTGGCTGCCTGTTTGAATTCTCAGCATTCTACAATAATAATAGCAAAACAGCTGGGGCAGGAAATTGGTCATTTTCTAGTAGTTAATGACTGATTTGTGTGTGTTGTTTGCCATCCTCCACCACCAGCAGAACTGAATAACGCTATAAATTCCCTGCTCTTTCTGGATATAGAAATTGTGCCTGAGAGATGGAAATTTTAGTCCATGACCTTGTGTGTTCAAGCCTGGAGAAAATGATTTCAAGCCTGGTCAAATTATGTCTTAATAAAGATAGTTGAAGAGAGAGGGGTTTTTTTTTTTGGATGTGCTTTGGTGTAGGTGGGAGAACAGTTAAAATAGTTGAGTTTTGATTCGTTTTGGTAAAGTAGCTGTGGTTAATATTTTGGTGAGTTTATCTGGTTTTTGTCTTGTGTCTTCTCCCCTCACCTCCAATTTCAGCCTAACTCAACAGGAGCAGTTCAAAGCCCAGCAGGGCACAGGAACCGGAGTGTCCCCCATGATCGTCAACTCTGCTAATAACAAAGAAGTGGATATCTTAAGGATGCTTACCAAGGCCAAAGATGAATATACCAAGGTGAGATTTGCTGTCTATAAAAAGAGGACATTTCTTTTAGGTGATTCTAGAATAGAATCAGAGAATCAGTCAGGGTTGAAAGGGACCACAAGGATCATCTAGTTCCAACCCCACTGGCATGGCAGGGACACCCCACCCTAGATCAGGCTGCCCACAGTCTCATCCAGCCTGGCCTTAAACACTTCCAGAGATGGGGCCCCAACCACCTCTCTGGGCAAACCTCCCTTCTCCCCTCCCCTTCCCTCTCCCCTCCCTTTCCCTCTCCTCTCCTCTCCTCTTCCTTCTCCCCTCTCCTACTTTCCTCCTCTCCCCTTTCCCCTCCTCTCCTCTCCTCCCTTCCCTTCCCCCTTCCCTTCCCTCTTCCCTTCCCTCTTCCCTCCCCTCCCTTTCCCTTTCCCTTTCCCTTTCCCTTTCCCTTTCCCTTTCCCTTTCCCTTTCCCTTTCCCTTTCCCGTTCCCTTTCCCTTTCCCTTTCCCTTTCCCCTCCCCCTCTCCTTATGTATCTGACTTTCATTTTGACCCTCAGACCTCCTGTGCTCACTGAGTAGCACCTGGATCTTGTGTCCTCTTTCTGGCTGAAGTACTCAAACCTACTAGTGATTCCTTTGCTTTGTACAAAGAAGTTTCTTCAGAGAAGACCTTTCCCAGTGAAGTTACTGCTTTTAATTGTGGGTTGTTAGCTACTTTCAAACACCAAGGAAAGGAAATGAAAAGGTCTGAAATGTAGTACGATTTCAGCCCGTGTGCTGCTTTGGTCTTCTGAGGCTTCTAAATAAAGAAGTAACTAATGGACTAATAATGTTCTCTATTATTGAGCAATCAAAAACGTTTTACTTTGGGGAATAAAAATCTAATCATTTTAACTGTTCAGATATATGCTGGAAGTTGTTAGAGAGCCTGCAGTTTCCTACTGCTGCTTTCTGTATTTCATGTGTTGCGGTGCAGTACTAAAGCTCATGAATGTTCTGAGCCTCAAATATGTTGAAGATATTTATAGGTGCAAGGATATAGAAGTAATTTAAAGAGAGGAAAAGTTATTTTTCTGAAATGTGTCTACTAATAAGATCCTCAGAAAGCTTATGGTGAAAAGCTTATGGTTAAATGCTGTCTACAACTACCTGAAGGGAGGCTGTAGCCAGGTGGGATTGGGCTCTTCTGCCAGGCAAGCAGCAACAGAAGAAGGGGACACAGTCTCAAGTTGTGCCAGGGAAAGTCTAGGCTGGATGTTAGGAGGAAGTTCTTCCTAGAGAGAGTGATTGGCATTGGAATGGGCTGCCCAGGGAGGTGGTGGAGTCACCATCCCTGAAGGTGTTGAAGCAGAGCCTGGCTGAGGCACTTAGTGCCATGGTCTGGTTGATTGGCTAGAGCTGGGTGCTAGGTTGGACTGGATGAGCTTGGAGGTCTCTTCCAACCTTCTTGATTCTATGGTTCTATGAATGTAGCCCTTTTTGATATGCTACAGCTTCTTTCAAAGCTTAAGAAACTTACTATTTTCTGTGCTAAGGATTTCATGTTATTATAGTGGGCAAACACCTCCAAGCCTGTAATCTTTTCTATATTTTAACCTTAAAAATATTGTAAATGGAAAACTGGAAAATTATTAGGCTATCTTCAGATTACATGAGGAGGAGATGGATGATAAATATAAACAAAGCTGCCTTCCAGTTTTACATTAGCACACTGACAGAGGAAAGGGATTCCAGAAGATCTGTTGGTTTAATTTTTTTCCATACAGGGAAGACCTCGTGCAAATTTGCTCCTTCAGCTTTAATCTTTCTGCATTTAAGGGGTTGCTGAGATTAAACCAGAAAAGTTTTCTTCTTTTTCTGGGACAGGAGTGCTGTTAGTATCAGACCTCAGAACTCAATATGTGGTTTTCCTTTGTTTGTTAGCAACATAAAATTAAGAGGGGTGTGATAAATCACAGAATTGTCAGGGTTGGAAGGGACCTCAAGGATCATCCAGTTCCATCCCCCCCTGCCATGGGCAGGGACACCTCACACTAGAGCAGGTTGCACAGAGCCACATCCAGCCTGGCCTTAAAAGGTTCCAGGCATGAGGCTTCCACCACCTCCCTGGGCAACCTGTGCCAGTCTCTCACCACCCTCATGCTGAAGAACTTCTTTCTAACATCTAGTCTAAATTTCCACTCCTCTAGCTTGGATCCATTCCCCCCAGTCCTATCACTACCTGACACCCTAAGAAGTCCCTCCCCAGCTTTCTTATAGCCCCCTTTCAGATACTGCAAGGCCACAAGAAGGTCTCCTTGGAGCCTTCTCTCCAGACTGAACAACTCCAATTCTCTGACTGTCCCCATAACAGAGCAGCTCCAGCCCCCTGCTCATCCTTGTAGCCCTTCTCTGGACACATTCCAGCACTTCCAGATCTCTCCTGTACCAGGAGCTCGNCCCTTCTCTGGACACATTCCAGCACCTCCAGATCTCTCCTGTACCAGGAGCTCCAGAACTGGACACAGTGGTCCAGGTGGTTGAGTCACCAACTCTGAATGTGTTTAAGGGTTGTTCAGATGTGGTGCTTAGGTGTATGGTTTAAGGTGAATCTTGTAGAGTAGAGTTATATGTTGGACTCAGTGATCCTGAGGGGCCTTTCCAACCTGGGTGTTTCTCTGATTCTGTGTGGTTCTGAGGGGTCTCAGCAGAGTGGTGTAGAGGGGGAGAATCACAGAATCATAGAATCAAGCAGGCTGGAAGAGACCTCCAAGATCATCCAGTCAGATCTACCACCCAGCCCTGTCCAGTCAACCAGACCATGGCACTAAGTGCCTCATCCAGGCTTTGATTGAACACCTCCAGGGACAGTGACTCCACTACCTCCCTGGGCAGCCCATTCCAATGCCAATCACTCTCTCTGTGAAGAACTTCCTCCTAACATCCAGCCTAGACCTCCTCTGACACAACTTGAGACTGTGTCCCCTTGTTCTGTTGCCGCTTGCCTGGCAGAAGAGACCAACCCCACCTGGCTACAGCCTCCCTTCAGGTAGTTGTAGACAGCAATGAGGTCTGCCCTGAGCCTCCTCTTCTCCATGCTAATATGTGCCTCTCTTTACCCATTGTATCATCTTCTGTACTCCAAGACAAGCTCTGGGTTTAGTTCTGTGTTGCACAGTCCTTCTGTGATCCAGGACAGATTAGGTGGATGTCTTTTGTCTGGATGTGCCCAAAATAACCAAATATTCTTTCCTCATTGCTAAGGATAAGACCTTAGCACCCACTGGATAAGAACACCAGTTCTAGTATCAAGCCAGCATGGCCTCTGGACATCTGTTTCAGCTCTTTGACTATTGCTTTACTGTTCCAATGAGACTATCCTGGCAAACAGAAATATAGTGTCTAAGTTTTCAGGTGCCTCAAGTTTTGTTTGTTAACTCTATGAAGGTCTTGATGGTAGCATCCAGAAGGCTTAGCTTTTCTGAGGGCACTGTGCCATCCTCAGCCTGGATGCTGCAGAGTCTACACTACTGTTCTGAAACAGTCTGAATTAGTTCTGACTCCCTTAAGATGAGCTCTGACTGGAAGTCCTTGCTGCAGCTGCTCTTCTTTGAAACAGTTCTTGCCCTCCTTAAGTTCTTCTCTTCTGATGAACACCTTAAAAGCTTTCATGTGGCTGTTTGTTGTAGCTGCTTTACATCATAGAATCATAGAATGGTTTAGGTTGGAAGGGACCTCAAGGATCATTCAGCTCCAACCCCCTGCCATAGGCAGAGACACCTCTCACTAGAGCAGGCTGCTCAAGGCTAGGTAGAAATCCCCAGTTTCCAAGGCTTTTTAGCTCTGCACTTGAACTCTGGCAACTTCAAAGTCCTCTTCATCACTGTCAGCATAGACATCTATCTACAAAGCTCTTTGACTTTCATCAGGTCTTGGCTGACCTTCTTTCCTTGTATCAGACCTTCTGGCATCTCTTCCTTGTACTTGGCAGGTCTGTGCAGCTCACATTTGTCAAAGCTAGGTCTTAGCTGCAGAACATGTGTTTGGGCTGTGATGTGGTGTTTGCTTTGGTGGAGTCTACTTCAGAACTCAAGTTCTGTGTTACTGAGCAGCCCTGCAGGCTGTGTCTTTGTTGACCGTTGTAGTAGGTGTCAGAAATTGATTTGATTATCAGCTCTTTGTCAGTTTAAGAATGGAGGTTATTTTGTCACTGAACATATTTGTATCCTAAGGAGTTTGTCTCAGAAAGCTCTGGAAAGGACACTGACATCTTCATAACTGCACAGCAGGGGCTCTGCTCTGTGTGCAACCTGCAGGCTGTCTACTCTGGAGTTCTTAACCCACTAGGGCATCAAACTGGGCTCTTTGGAGGACTGAATGAGAAACCAACACTGACCATTCCTTATGCAAACATTAGTCCTATGACATAAAATTTAGAGCCCACCGAATCCAGGTGATAAACTATGACTGTTTGTGTTAGATCAAATTAACTTCTTGATTCTTACCAGTTAATTGTATCAAGCAACAGTACCCAGCAGATCAAGTGAGGGGATGCTGCCACTTTGCTCTGCTGTGGAGAGACCTCACTTGGAATACTGCCTCCAGCTCTAGAGCCCTCAGTACAGGAAGGACCTGATGGAGTGGGTCCAGAGGAGGCTATGAAAATCATCAGGCAGATGGAGCAGCTCTGCTATGAGGACAGGCTGAGGAAGCTGGGGGTGTTCAGCCTGGAGAAGAGAGGGCTCCAGGCAGACCTAATATCAGCCTGCCAGTGCCTGAAGGGGGTGACAAGAAGACTGCAGAGAGACTGTTGGCAAAGGCCTGCAGGGACAGGATGAAGGCAGTGGCTTCAGACTAGAGCAGAGCAGATTTAGATTGGGTGTTAGGAACAAGTTCTGCACTGAAGGATTGCCCAGGGAGGTGGTTGGGCCCCATCCCTGGAGATCATAGGATCATAGAATCACAGGATCACAGGATGTTAGGGGTTGGAAGGGACCCAAGGAGATCATCCAGTCCAACCCCCCTGCCAGAGCAGGACAATCCTATCTAACACAGATCACACAGGAACACATCCAGACAGGCCTTGAAAGGCTCCAGAGAAGGAGACTCCACAGCCTCTCTGGGCAGCCTGTTCCAGTGCTCTGGGACCCTTACAGTAAAGAAGTTCCCCCTTGTGTTGAGGCAGAACCTCCTGTGCTGCAGCTTACACCCATTGCTCCTTGTCCTATCCCAGGCAGCAGTGAGCAGAGCCTGTCCCCCCACTCCTGGCAGCCCTCAGATACTTATAAACATTTATCAAATCCCCTCTCAGTCTTCTCTTCTCCAGACTAAACAGCCCCAGGTCCCTCAGCCTCTCCTCATCAGCCATGCCCTCCAGTCCCCTAATCATCCTCGTAGTCCTCCGCTGGACCCTCTCCAGCAGATCCCTGTCCCTCTGAAACTGGGGAGCCCAAAACTGAACACAATATTCAAGATGAGGTCTCAGCAGGGCAGAGTAGAGGGGGAGGAGAACCTCCCTTGATCTGCTGGACACACTCCTCCTAATACACCCCAGGATCCCACTGGCCTTCTTGGCCACAAGGGCACATTGCTGTGCCATGGGTAACTTGGTATTCAGCAGCCCCCCCCAGGTCCCTCTCCACAGGGCTGCTTTCCAGCAGATCACCTCCCAGCCTGTACTGGTGGAGTTTGTTATTCCTCCCCAGATGCAGGACTCTGCACTTGTCCTTGTTCAACTCCATCTGGTTCCTCTGTGCCCAGCTCTCCATTCTGTCCAGGTCTCTGATACTGAAGGTGAGTCTGGACAGGGCTGTGGGCAACCTGCTCTAGTTGAGGATGTCCCTGCTGAGTGCAGAGGGGGTTGGACTGGATGAGCTTTGGAGGTTGCTTCCAACCCAGCCTGTTCTGCCATAGTTCAGATTTTAACAAGACATTAAAAATGTTCTTTATAGGTACATTAATCTTTGTGTATCTAAACAACTTCCAGCTGCCTGCTGATGAAGAAAAAGCAGATCTGTTGCTTGGTTTCTAAGGTGTCTTTTTTTGTAACATAATCTCATGGAGCGGGGGGGGGGTTTTAAGTGCTAGCAAAGCAGAAGGTAACAAAGAGAAGTGGGATTTAAATTAGAGGGAAGCCTCATAGTAGGGAAATCTTGGCATCACCTGTTTTCTTTTACATAGGCTTTGTTATTTCAGATTAGGTTGCAGTTGTTACAGTTCTTTTGGTAGCATTTTATTTCATAATCAGTGCTGCAAGTTGGTCTCTGCTCCCAGGCACCCAGTGACAGAACAAGAGGACACAGACTCAAACTGCACCAGAGCAGGTTTAGGCTGGACATTAGGAAGAAATTCTTCATGGAAAGAGTGATTGGCATTGGAATGGGCTGCCTGGGGAGGTCACCATCCCTGGAGGTGTTTAAAGGGAGCCTGGATGAGGCACTTAGTGCCATGGTTTAGTTAATCAGAAAGGTTAGGTGATAAGTTGGTCTGGATGATCCTAGAGGTCTCTTCCAACATGGTTAATTCTGTGTTCTATTTCTTTGAATTCCTGCCTTTGTCTGTGTTTGACTGCAGTGGAGAACTAAGGGAGAAAATATCATCACACTTACTAAAAAATCCTTCTTTTCTGTTGCAGTGTAAGACCTGCTCAGAGCCAAAACAAATAACCAGCTCTTCTGCCATCTATAACAACCCCAACCTAATCAAACCGATTCCAGTCAAGCCTAGTGAGAGTCAGCATCAAGGAATACCTCAGCAAAGCAAGGTAACAGGTTCTGTCTGTTCTTTGACTAGTGCTGCTGTGATCCATTGACCAGGTGGGGATACTGATTTGAGTCAGAAGGTCACTGCAAGAATTTGAGGAGCAATTACTGTAAGGACTGTAGGGAACCACCCTCAATAAATCTGCAGATGACACCGAGGTGTGCGGCTGTGTCGATCTGCTGGAGGGTAGGGAGGCTTTGCAGCAGGACCTTGACAGGTGAGACCTATGGGCCAAGGCTAATTGTATTAAGGTTAACAAGGCCAAGTGCCAGGTCCTGCACCTGGGACACAACAACCCCATGGTAAGCTACAGACTTGGGGATGTGTGGTTGGAAAGTGCAACATAAAGAGGGACCTGGGAGTTCTGGTTGACAGTTGGTTAAATATGAGCCAGCAGTGCCCAGGTGGCCAAGAAAGCCAATGGCATCCTGGCTGGCAGCAGAACACTGTGGCCAGCAGGGACAGGAGGGGATCATCCCCCTGTGCTCAGCACTGCGGAGGCCACACCTCGAGTGTTGTGATCAGTTCTGGGCCCCTCACTTCAGCAAGGACATAGAGGGGCTGCAGCATGTCCAGAGAAGGGCAAGGAAGCTGGAGAAGGGCCTGGAGCACCTGGGCTACAAGGAGGGGCTGAGGGAGCTGGGGGTGTGCAGGCTGGAGAAGAGGAGGCTGAAGGCAGAGCTCATTGCTCTCTACAACTGCCTGAAGGGAGGTTGGAGCGAGGAGGGAGCAGCCTCTGCTGCTTGGTGGCAAGGGACAGGAGCAGAGGAAATGGTTCCAAGCAGCAGCAGGGCAGGTTCAGGCTGGATGCTAGGAAATATTTCTTCCCAGAGAGGGTTCTCAGACCTTGGAATGGTCTGCCCAGGGCAGTGCTGGAGTCTCCATCCCTGGAGGTGTTTCAGCAGCCTGTGGAGCTGGTGCTTAGGGACATGGTTTAGTGTGGACTCTGCAGTGCTGGATTGAAGATTGGACTGGATGAGCTTGGAGGTCTCTTTTGGAAATGCACTCAAAGGTAGACTGAATTTGCAAGAACTAATCAGTTTTCTAAAAAGCTCCCCAGCCCTTAGCCCATGGTGTAGAAGCATGGAAATTCCAGGCACATTGTCCTGATGCAATGCTGGAATGCTCACCTTTAAAACTTGAGAAGCTGCTTTGATCAGAACTGGTCCACTTAATTGCTGGATCACAGCCTTTGTGTTAGATTTTTTTTATGTGAATTCAGTTGAGAAAAGTCTCTTGATGGATCTTCAGGCTAAATCTGACTGCAGAATCCTAAAAGCTGAATTCAGCTGTGACAGGAAGATCACAGAATCACAGAATTTCTCTGATTGGAGAAGACCTTCACGCCCATTGAGTCCAATCAGTAGTTTCACACTGACAAATCCTTGACTAACCCAAATCCCTCAGCACAACATCTCATCACTATGAATTGCTGTGGTTGGAAAGGACCACCAGGATCATCCAATCCAACCTTCATCCCAGGAAGTGAAGTTCCATCACTAGATCATAGCCTCAAGCACCACATCCACTCTTCTTTTAAACACCTCCAGGGATGGCAACTCCACCACCTCCCTGGGCAGCCTGTTCCAGTGCCTGACCACCCACTCAGGAAAGAACTTCCTCCCAACATCCAACCTAAACCTCCCCTGATGCAACTTGAGGCCATTTCCTCTTGTCCTATCATTAGTAATTCGGGAGAAGAGACCAGCTCCAGCCTCACTACAACCTCCTTTTGGGTAGTTGTAGAGGGCAATAAGGTCCTCTCTCAGGCTCCTCTTCTCCAGACTAAACAAGCCCAGCTCCCTTAGCCTCTCCTCATAGGCCATGTTTGGCAGAACTCTCCCCAGCCTCATCACCCTTCTCTGCACTGCTCCAGCACCTCAATGTCCCTCCTATACTGTGGTGACCAAAACTGGAGACAGTACTTGAGGTGTGGTCTCAGGAGTGCTGAGTACAGGGGTATGATCACCTCCCTGCTCCTGCTGGTCACACCATTGCTGATACAGATATCACAAAGCAAATCCTCTTCAGATACAGAGAGATTTCTGTCTCTTACTGATGTGCTGATGGCTGAAAGGGAAGATGCTCTTCCATGAGATTTGAAGTGAAGCCACTGCTGTGTCTCAGACTCACTGGTGTTTTTTCTCCCACGTTAGCAGCTTGACAACTGTGGTTTTGCCCTTCCTCTGTGAGAAAACTATTAAAAATCTTCCTGGGAGAAAAGAGCACAGCAGTTTTCTTGGCCTTTCCTTGAGTACTGCTACCTGAATATTGTCACTGCTTAATGTAACTTACACACGAGGGAGTTATGTTTATGTTTATCTTTGTCCCCTCACAGAATGTGGATCCTGAACCACAGCACTTGTCTTTGACAGCGCTGTTTGGAAAACAAGAGAAGCCAGGGGTCTCAGGACCGCTAAAGAAACAGCATCAAGATAATCTTCCTGTCAGGCAGGGTGTGGTACGCTCACTGTCCTACGAGGAGCCCAGCAGGCATTCGCCCTCCGCAGAGAAGCAGCTCTGCCCTGCCATTCAGAAGCTGATGGTGCGTGGGACAGAGCTGCACCCCCTGGCTGAGCTTCCTGAGAACCGACTCTGTGCAAATGGCAACATCCACCCTGTGGGTGAGACTTTCACAGGACTCTTCCAGCCTGTGTCTTCTCATGGCATTGCATCATCTCACGCAGTTCAGGACGCTGCTGGCCCTCAGAACTTGTTACAGCAACTGCATAGTCACTCTGGGTCAGTGGCTAAAATGGAGCCTGGTGCAACAGGGTCTGTGAACTCCACCCCTGCTGTGTTCAGCAGTTCCCCTGCTGCCACTGGAGCACCAGCAGCACCAGTAAATAACATGAGCCAGCCACCTTTGGTCTATTTCAATGGTTCCCTACCAGGCCAGACTTTAGAGTCTCAGACACTTGGTAAAGAGCAGTCCAAACTTCCTAGACAGCCACTTCCTCTTTCTGGCAATCAAGCAGCCACTTCTGGAGTGATTTCACCTCAAGAGTTACTGAAAAAACTCCAGATAGTGCAACAAGAGCAGCAGCTGCATGTATCCAGCAGACCCACCTTGGCAGCTAAGTTTCCTGTTGTCACTCAGAACAGCAGCACGCTGAAGCCGCTGGATTCCTGGGTGGAAAAGGCACCGGGGACAGAAAAGCAGAGCCCTCTCTTCCAGGTAAATGGCAAACCTCAGCACCTGAACTAAGCAAACCAATAACAACCTGGCAATGCTTTGAACTTGCTGATGGGTAAGATGGAGTGGGTCTGTGTCTCACACCCTTCTACACCAATGAATTCACCCAGACTAGACTCAGATGGCTAGAAGTTAAGGAGTGAAGCTTAGAAGTTAAGGAGTGAGCAGCCTGCTCTAGTGGGAGGTGTCCCTGCCTATGGCAGGGGGTTGGAGCTGGATGATCCTTGAGGTCCCTTCCAACCTAAACCATTCTATGATTCTATATATATACAGCTTAGCACAATATACAAGCAGGTAGGTACAATAGATTACAATGTTGACGGGCTAGGGCTGGGTGCTAGGTTGGACTGGATGATCTTGGAGGTCTCTTCCAACCTGGTTGATTCTATTCTATTCTATTCAATTATTTACAACTATATACAGTTATATACAAGTTAAAAGTAATACAGAAACACAATACCCCTTCCAGCAGCCAGAGTACCCAGGAGGGGCTCCCAACCACCCTTCCACCTTCTTTCCACCCCCTCCCACCCTCTTCCTTATCTCAAGATCTCTCTCTTATGTGCAAGGTGAGTTGGAAGAGGTCGGTAAGGGAGGATGTGATGGTTTGGGTGTTAGCTGCCCTCCCACACTTAAGAAAATCACCCAGACTAGACTCAGCCAAGCTGGAAATCAGAATGAAGCTTTATATTTACAGCTTTGCACAAGATACAAGCAGATATATACAATCTATACAGCTGTAGACAGAAATAGACAAGTTAAAGGTAATACAGAAACACATCAGCCCTCCCAGAGTCCCCAGGAGGGGCTCCCAACCACCCTTCTTTCCAGCCCTCTGCCTTATCCCAGACTTTGCCTTGCCTTCAAGGTGAGTTTGGAGAATTGGCATGGAGGGTTAGAAAGCAGAAGAATTAGTTACACAGACAGCAGATTAGAGAGATGGGAGGCAGCCAAAACTGGAGAGCAACTCTGTTATCTGTGTTTGTGTTCTTGTTTTTATCCATCTCAGCAAGCCTAGGAGTGCAGCAGCCATCACCATTGTTTCCTTTTCACAGCCTAGCATCTAATTCCTCTCACTAAAATGTCCCAGCTAGGCTCAAAGTAGCACAGAGGTTAAGAAGCAGAACAGTTAGTTGGAAAGTGTGCAGGTTCAGGCAGAAGGGTTAATGCAGCAGAGGCCAGACAGGGACTGTCTTATCTATGTTTGTGTCCTTGCTTTTATATGTCTCGACAGAATGAGTGGCTAATTTAGACATCACTCTATTTTCTTTTCACAGCCAATAATCAAATTTCTCTCATTAAAATATTCCAGCTAGCCTCAAACCAGCACGAAAAGGTTAGTCTTTGTTTCATTTTGGCCAGTATCTTCTGGTTGCTATCTCCCCATGTGCTGCAAATCATTCATTTTGCAGGTACTAAACTAACACCATAAAGGAAGTTCTGATTTTATGTTGAGGTGCTGGAACATGTCCAGAGAAGGGTGGCAAAGCTGGTGAAAGGTCTGGAACACAAACCCTATGAGGAGAGGCTGAGGGAGCTGAGGGTGTGCAGCCTGCAGAAGAGGAGGCTCAGGGCAGACCTCATTGCTGTCTACAGCTACCTGAAGGGAGACTGTAGTCAGGTGGGGTTGGGCTCTTCTGCCAGACAAGCAGCAACAGAACAAGGGGACACAGTCTCAGGTTGTGCCAGGGGAGGTCTAAGCTGGATGTTAGGAGGAAGTTGTTGGCAGAGAGAGTGATTGGCATTGGAATGGGCTGCCCAGGGAGGTGGTGGAGTCACTGTCCCTGGAGGTGTTCAGGAAAAGCCTGGATGAGGCACTTAGTGCCATGGTCTGGTTGACTGGCTAGGGCTGGGTGCTAGGTTGGACTGGATGATCTTGGAGGTCTCTGGATGAGGCACTTAGTGCCATGGTTTAGTTAAGTAGAAGGTGTTAGGTTGTAGGTTGGATTGGATGATCTTAGAGGTCTTTTCCAACCTGTTTAATTCTGTGATTCTGTGACTTTCATACAGCAAATATCCATCATTATTTTTGTTCTATTAATTATAGCAGTGTGACTGAATCTGTGTGAAAGGGTTTTTTTTGGGGGGGGGGAGGTTTAGTCATTGAAATCATTCAGGATCAGTTGCTCACAGATGGTAACCTGACTTTCCAGTAGAAAGAGAATCTGGAGTCACAGAAATTGACTTCTGATTTCACTGAGAATGGAACTTGCCTGCTGTAAATGATGGAGACTGACTGATTGGCTGGTACATGTCCTCACAGCATGGAGAAATGAGGCATTCCTGCTTTGCAGGAGGCAACTGCCAGGCTGTACATTTTATGGTAGTATGTGTAAGTAAAAAATGGCAGATGTTCCGGTGCATTTTCAAGTGGAATCTCCATAGAGATGCTGAGCTGAGTAATTCTTTTCTTTGGGTATATTTGAAAACTGAACTGATACCAGCACCAGTTGCAGTATAGAAATCAAATTACTGAGGTCACAAGATCACAGGCACACAGGATGTCAGGGGTTGGAAGGGAGTCAAGGAGACTGTCGAGTCCAAACCCCTGCCAGAGCAGGACCACACAATCTAGCTCAGGTCACACAGGAATGCATCCAGACAGGCCTTGAAAAGCTCCAGAGAAGGAGACTTCACAGCCCCTCTGGGGAGCCTCTGCCAGTGCTCTGTGACCCTTACAGTAAAGAAGTTCCCTCTTGTGTTGAGGTGGAACCTTCTGTGCTGTAGCTTCCATCCATTGCTTCTTGTCCTATTCCAGGGAGCAAGTGAGCAGAGCCTGTCCCCCCTCCCTGACCCCCAGCCCTCAGATATGTATAGACATTTATTACATCCCCTCTCAGTCTTCTCCAGACTAAGCAGCCCCAGGTCCCTCAGCCTCTCCTCATCAGCCATGCCCTCCAGTCCCCTAATCATCCTCGTAGCCCTCCGCTGGACCCTCTCCAGCAGATCCCTGTCCCTCTGAAACTGGGGAGCCCAAAACTGAACACAATATTCAAGATGAGGTCTCAGCAGGGCAGAGGAGAGGGGGAGAAGAACCACTCTTGATCTGCTGGACACACTCTTCCTAATACACCCTAGGATCCCATTGGCCCTCTTGGCCACAAGGGCACATTGCTGTGCCATGGGTGTTATCCACCAGCACTCCCAGGTCCCTCTCCACAAGACTGCTCTCCCCTAGGTTACCTCCCAGGCTGTACTGGTGGAGTTTGTTATTCATCCCCAGGTGCATGTGTCATAGGCTGGTCTCAGAGATCTATTCTAGCCTCAATAATTCTGTGATGCTCAGCCTCACTTTGCATGGCTGTGAGCAGACCAAGCAGTTTGAGACTGCCTAGGAGTGGCTTCATGGACTGACACAGCTACAGCTGCTATTGAAGCATTATCAGATGCAGTTCTTCCAGCACATTTAGTGTTGCCTATGAGATTTAATACACAGACTAAAAATGATAATGAAAATATGACTAATTATTGTTTAGGACAACTAAAGCTCTGCAATCTGGAAGGAGTGACCTCTTTCACATGCAGCACATTGCCAAAGAAGAAAAAGGGAGGAGGCTAAAAATGAAGGAACAAGTCTGTGTAGCTAACTGTAGAGTGCCACGAATAAGCCACATGCAATACGCCTACTTTGGGGGGGGCAAATGGGAGATAAAAATTGGAAGCAACTTTCCAAACCAAGCTAGGATCACCCTTGCTGCTACCAAGAGGATTGAGATGCTGGTGTGCCTGCAGACACGCATTCGACTGCAACTGGGTTGGCACAAATACATCTGCACCTGCACATGCTCATGCAAAAGCGACCAGAGCAGATCCTGACAACAAATGTAGCAAAAGCCTTGTCCTCTGTAACTACTTCTGGTTGGCTTTGCCTCATCTACTACAATTCAACATCCAGAAAAGGCAAATTCTGTCAAGGCTGACAGGAGCAGAGAGGTATGTGGACAGTGCTCGGTGTCAGCAGGATCGTATTAAAGGCACACCCTAAATCCAGCAGCAGCACTAAGCAAACGAAAGCAAGAGTCTTTCCCACAGCTGACACATTACAAGTCCAAGTTTAAATTGGCTTCTGCTGCATCTCCATATGGTGTAAGAACTGTGATCTCCCACATGGAAAGGAAGAGACCACTTAGACACACACCAAAGAGTGAAAAAAAAGGCTGAAGGAGAATAATACTTGGAAGGATTTAGTCTGCTTTGATGCCAGCCCTATTCTGTGAAGTATTCCTTATGTGGCCAGTGAGTAATGTGGGCTTAAGATGCAATAAAAAAGTGTTCATCTGCAGTAGGCTTTTAAGCATATGCTTAGTGTTAGGCATGAGTTACTCTGATTATATATCCATGCCTGCTTAAGTGTTTATGTTTGTCAGAATTAATGGTTTTAAGAGTCTTACAATGACCTGGACACACAGATCTATCTTTTATTCAAATGGTCACTTCTCTTGCAGCTGATTTTTCTCATTTCCTGCATTGTTTTCTATTAAGACTTCCTTTTTTTCCCCATAGGATTACATCTTCTGAATGCACAGTCCCTAATACCTCTTGTGTGAGCATTTGGCCATTAGCTCTCAATTGTCCTGACTGCATTTGCAGCATGAGATTGTAAACACACCGAAGAAGAATGCAAATAGGTGCATTAAACTTGTTCTGAACAGCAATTTAAGAAGGCTGCAGAGAGACTGTTTGCAAAGGCCTGCAGGGACAGGAGGAGGGCAGTGGCTTCAGACTAGAGCAGAGCAGATTTAGATTAGATGTTAGGAAAATGAGAGTAGTGAAACACTGGAACAGGTTGCCCAGGGAAATGGTTGGGGCCCATCCCTGGAAGTATTGAAGGTGAGGCTGGACAGGGCTGTAGGCAACCTGATCTAGTTGAGGATGTCCTTGCTGAGTGCAGAGGGGGTTGGACTGGATGAGCTTTGGACGTTCTTTCTTAGAATTCATAGAATCAGCCAGGTTGGAAGAGACCTCCAAGCTCATCCAGTCTAACCTAGCACCCAGCCCTGGCCAATCAACTAGACCATGGCACTAAGTCTTTTCTTGAACACCTCCAGGGACAGTGACTCCACCACCTCCCTGGGCAGCCCATTCCAGTGCCAATCACTCTCTCTGGCAAGAACTTCTAAGCCAGACCATTCTATGATTCTGTGATTCTGTAGTTACACATCAGGTTTTTTAAAATCCAACTACATTTTCAAGAGAAAGCAATCTTAGCATTGTAGCCAGCTTTATTTTAATGGCCCAGAGAGGTTGTGGAGTCTCCTTCCATGGAGAGGGCCTCCTTCCATTTCAAGGCCTGTCTGGATGTGTTCCTCTGTGATCTATGCTAGATTGCGTGGTCCTGCTCTGGCAGGGGAATTGGACTTGATGATCTCCTTGGGTCCCTTCCAACCCCTAATATCCTGTGATCCTGTAACCTGTGCTAGATTGTATGGTCCTGCTCTGGCAGGGGGATCGGACCGAAAGATCTGTAGAGGTCCCTTCCAACCCCTAACATCCTGTGAGCTGTGATCCTGTCTTCTAGCTGCCAGCAAGCAGGGAGAATATCAAACAGATGCCTGGGTGAGCTTTTGTTCTTCAGAGAAGAACTACTCTGTGCTGCAATAATTTTTTTGCACATTTTGCATTGTTCATACTTTGTTGATGCACAACTGGGGTACTGGTGGAGAGTAGCTGAAGATGAGGCAGCAGTGTGCCCAGATGGCCAAGAGGGCCAGTGGCATCCTGGCCTGTATCAGGAACAGTGTGGCCAGTAGGACAAGGGAGGTTATTCTGCCCCTGTACTCAACACTGGTCAGGCCACACCTTGAGTACTGTGTCCACTTCTGGGCTCCTCAATTTAAGAGAGATGTTGAGGTGCTGGAAGGTGTCCAGAGAAGGGCAACAAAGCTGGTGAGGGGCCTGGAGCACAAACCCTATGAGGAGAGGCTGAGAGAGCTGGGGTTGTTTAGCCTAGAGAAGAGGAGGCTCAGGGCAGACCTCATTGCTGTCTACAACTACCTGAAGGGAGGCTGTAGCCAGGTGGGGTTGGTCTCTTCTGCCAGGCAACCAGCAACAGGACAAGGGGACACAGACTCAAGTTGTACCAGGGGAGGTCTGGGCTGGATGTTAGGAGGAAGTTGTTGTCAGAGAGAGTGATTGGCATTGGAATGGGCTGCCCAGAGAGGTGGTGGAGTCGCCGTCCCTGGAGGTGTTCAAGAAAAGCCTGGATGAGGCACTTAGTGCCATGGCCTGTTTGACTGGACAGGGCTGGGTGCTAGGTTGGACTGGATGAGCTTGGAGGTCTCTTCCAACCTGATTGATTCTATTCTATTCTACTCTAACTGACAGTAGACTCCTACTCTGTTATCAGTGAGTCAAAGTTGTTAGTATTGACCTGATAAAGCTGGAGATAATTTAGTAGAGGCTGAATGAATGTGCAACTTGGGGAGGTTTTGTGGGAAAGAATTTGGTCAACAGCATTTTGGAAGGACTGTTGTGTTTTATGAGAAACGACTCAAAGCTGAAAGCCCAAAGTCTGTCAGTGTCCCTACTGAGCATTTTCAGTGCTTCCAGCAAAACCCTGGTGCTCTAACAATTGCACTAACAATGCCAAGCTCAGCATCCTGTTTTCAGGTGGGTAGCAGTTGTCCCAGTGGTTGCAGGTGATCTGAACTAAATCTAAAAGGAAACACACACACAGAGAAACATTCTTAAACACTTAACTACCTTAGAGAAGTCTATTCTTTAATGACAGTGCTGCCCAGGGAGGTGGTGGAGTCACTGTCCCTGGAGGTGTTCAAGAAAAGCCTGGATGAGGCACTTAGTGCCATGGTCTGGTTGACTGGATAGGGCTGGGTGCTAGGTTGGACTGGATGATCTTGGAGGTCTCTTCCAACCTGGCTGATTCTATGATTCTGTGATTCAGGTTGGAAAAGACCCTCAGGATCACTAAGTCCAACCTATAACCCAACTCTGCAATTCACTTTAAACCATATCCCTAATAACCACATCCAAATGACCCTTAAATACATCTCTCCAATGAGGACAGGCTGAAAGAGCTGGGGCTGTTCAGTCTGGAGAAGAGGAGGCTGACAGGTGACCTTACTGTGGCCTTCCAGTATCTGAAGGGGGCCTACAAAAAGGCTGGGGAGGGACTTTTTAGGCTATCAGGTAGTAACAGGACTACTGTTACTAGTAACAGTAATAGGAGGAATGGAGCAAAGCTGGAGGTGGGGAGATTCAGCCAGGACATGAGGAAGTTGTTCAGCAACAGAACAAGGGGACACAGCTTCAAGTTGTGCCAGGGGAGGTCTAGGATGGAGGTTAGGAGGAAGTTGTTGGCAGAGAGAGTGATTGGCATTGGAATGGGCTGCCCAGGGAGGTGGTGGAGTCGCCATGCCTGGAGAAGAAAAGCCTGGATGAGGCACTTAGTGCCATGGTCTGGTTGACTGGACAAGGCTGGGTGCTAGGTTGGACTGGATGAGCTTGGAGGTCTCTTCCAACCTGGTTGATTCTATGAAATTTGGGGAAAGCACAGTCCTTGCACAAGGCAGGCACAAGCTAAGTGTGTGTACCATGTTTACCACAGGATGCAAACTAGTCTGGGCAGTCCAGAATCCTTAGAGTCAGTGACTCCAGGTTCTTTGTCCTCTTTCCTGCAGTTGCTTCTCCCCATAGCAGAAGGAGGGAGAGCAGAAAAACATGTCTGGGAAAGCCAGGACATGTATAAGGCTATTTTGGGCTATTAGGCTTACCATGACAAGGAGTGTTCATATATATATATATATGTGTAATATTCTACATCAGTTTTGCAGCAACCTACGGCTGGCACTGTTGCTTACTCCATGGAGTTTCCATTTGTTTGGCAGAGAAAACCAATCCTTTTTCTCATGTCTTTGAAACCACAACGTGTCTCTGTGTTTGGCAGTGCTCACTGCATATTATTAAAAGCACAGTTTGTCTCAGGTTTTGTTTGTTTGCCTTGGACTCTGGAGAGAAGCAGGGTTTGATTTTGAAGGCTGTGTCATTTAGGTCTTTGACATAGTCTGTCATAGACAGAGCTCTGTTAGTGGGACAGCTTATCTGCTCCAGCTGCTCACCACCAGCCCTTTGCTGCCTTTCCTGCCCCTGGGGAGCAGCTTAGATTTGCATTCTTTAAATCACATCAGGAAGAATCATCCAGTTTAAGCAAGCCTTGCCAGTTTTGCTTGAGGTAAATTAAAGGGAAGTTACTTCTGCTGCTTAGATGAGAAGAGAAGAAGCAAGGTGCTAAGTATCTGGAGGCTGTCAGTCTTACACAGACAGCAAAACAATCTCCTCACTTAGAGGAGAACATCTGTGCAGTCTGAAGGCCCCTTCTACAGAGGGAGGTCACTTTGGACTGACACTGACAAGCAGTGTTCATTTCAGAAGGAAACCAGACATAGGTGTGCCCTGTCGTGCTGGCTGAGGAAATCCTGCAGTCAGCTGGGAATGCATTAACTCGTTTGTGAGCTTGTAACACAGATCTGACTTCTTAGGAGCTCTTAGGAAGCCAAACAGATCCTAGGCTGCATCAAGAGAAGTGTGGGCAGCAGGGTGAGGGAGGGGATTCTGCCCCTCTACTCCACTCTGCTGAGACCCCACCTGGAGCACTGTGCCCAGTTCTGGAACTCCTATTGCACGAAGGATATGGAGGTGCTGGAATGTGTCCAGAGAAGGGCCATGAGGCTGAGCAGAGGGCCGGAGCTGCTCTGCTGTGAGGACAGACTGAGACAGTTGGGGCTGTTAAGTCTAGAGAAAAGAAGGCTCTGAGGAGATCTTATTGTGGCCTTCCGGTATTTGAAAGGGGCTACAAGAAAGCTGAGGAGGGACTTTTTAGGGTGTCAAGTAATGATAGGAATAGGGGGAATGGATCCAAGTTAGAGGAGATTGAAGTAAGACATGAGGAAGAAGTTCTTCAGCATGAGAGTGGTGAGACAGTGGCACAGGTTGCCCAGGGAGGTGGTGGAAGCCTCATCCCTGGATGTTTTGAAGGCCATGATGGATGTGGCTCTGGGCAACGTGATCTAGTGTGAGGAGGGCTGGAACTGAATGATCCCTGCCCCATGGAACTAAATAATCCCTGAAGTCCCTTCCAACCCTGACCATTCTGTGATTCTGTGATACTTATATGCTAGGAGGTAGGGGAAAAGCTGTAGGTGGAGAGTTGGTTTTTTTTTAAGTACTACTCCACATTTGAGAAACCCAAACAGTATTTACCTCAGATATGAACTGGGAGGTTTTGGCATTGGGTGCATATGGGTGCTCATGGAGCAAAGCTGGAGATGGGTAGGTTCAGGCTGGACATGAGGAGGAAGTTGTTCAGCGGGAGTGAGGTGAGAGCCTGGAAAGGGTTGCACAGGGCGGAGGTTGAGTCCTCATCCCTGGGGGTGGTGAAGGCCAGGCTGAATGGGGCTCTGGCCAGCCTGCTCTAGGGTAGGGTGTCCCTGCACATGGCAGGGAGGCTGGAACTAGATGATCCTTGTGGTCCCTTCTAACCCTGACTGATTCAATGATTCTGTGAGTCTATGTTGCATGCTTTCTAATTTCCACGAGTCTTTCCTGACCCCCAGGTTCTTCTGCTTCCATACACTGTGCATAAACCAGCAGGAGATCTCAGCCCTCCTTGTTTCTTTCTGTTTCTCTGTATTGTACTCTGACATTATCCAGAAATGTCTTGTGTAGAACAATCCTAACTAGGCATAAGACAAGCTACAAAAGACAATGTTCTTTAATATTAAACTACATTGTTTTGCATAAGTAGGAGATAAAGCCTCAGTTTTATTGTCCAGATGTTAATGTTCCTTCAAAACTGAAATGTAACCCAAGGCACTGGAGTGAAGTGATCCAGTAGCCTTTCAGTGATCCAGTAGCAATAATCATGCATCTGTCCAGAAAAGAGGAGCTGTGGTGAGCTCAAATCAATTCCTGTTCTTTGGAAAAAAAAAGATTGTTTACTTGAATAATGAGGAGATCAGAGAGTCAGAGAATCAGAGAATCAACCAGATTGGAAGAGACCTCCAAGCTCATCCAGTCCAACCTAACCCAGCCCTATCCAGTCAACCAGACCATGGCACTAAGTGCCTCATCCAGGCTTTGCCTGAACACATCCAGGGACGGTGACTCCACCACCTCCCTGGGCAGCCCATTCCAATGCCAATCACTCTCTCTGGCAAAAATGTCCTCCTATCATCCAGCCTAGACCTCCCCTGCCACAACTTGAGATGGCTGATTGGAACTGAGACTTCCTACTAGAATTAGCCGAAGAGAGTTCTAATATCTGCAGACTGAGTGACTAAACTTTCTGTTCTATCTTGGACACAGTCTCAAGTTGTGCCAGGGGAGGTCTAGGCTGGATGATAGGAGGACATTTTTGCCAGAGAGAGTGATTGGCATTGGAATGGGCTGCCCAGGGAGGTGGTGGAGTTGCCATCCCTGGAGGTGTTGAAGCAAAACCTGGATGAGGCACTTAGTGCCATGGTCTAGCTGACTGGCTAGGGCTGGGTGCTAGGTTGGACTGGATGATCTTGGAGGTCTCTTCCAACCTGGTTGATTCTCTGATTCTGTTTGCTAGCCCTGCCTGCTTTACAGTTCCAAGGTGCACTGTGAAATTTAGAAGTAAAAATTCTTTTGCGCATATCTTTACAAGTTCACATTAATGTGGTACTGAGGGAACTTGCAGAACTACTGCAGAATCAAGGTTTCCCTTCCCCTGATTTTGTTAACTGCATGTTGGTCAGCAGTCCTGCTTCTGACAGTGCCACCAGCTCACTGTGGCTCTTTGGTTACATCACTTAATCTCTGTTTTCTTTCCCCTCTCCTTAAGTGAAATGAGAAGCAAAGGATAAAGACATATATTTAATGTCATTTGAAAGTTAGGATTGGAATATACTTTCTAGGAGTAGGTACAAAGCTTAATCCTTGCTAATGCTAAGTATATTCTGATAGATTAAACTTAGTGGTTTACTATCCCCACATAGAAGACATTAGAGCGGTGTTCTCTAAGAGCACTGACATTTTATAGCACTCTGGCTTCTGGAGTAAAATGCTCTTGTCCCAGGGTCATTTCCCTGTCAGACTTAATCACACCTGCAGTCTCAAATTCGATGGAAGACTTTTTTAGCTGGAAATAGATCCTATAGGTGGTCCTGAGCTGGAGTTTTGCCTCTCCAACAATCTCTGCACGGGTTGCGATTCAGTCTGCACCGTTCGTCCTCTGTGTTCTCGCTGGGTTAAGTTAGATAGGTTTAACTGATGACTTTATTGCTTTTATGAACAGGTAATCTCACCTCAACGCATTCCTGCCACTGTAACTCCCACCTTGTTGATGTCCCCAATGGTGTTCACTCAGTCTGCACCTGCTCCCCCAAAAGCAAATGACAGTGGGCGGTTAGCAGCGGCAAACCAAGAAGCTGCTGTTAGCTCAGCTGGCCTGCTCCTCCCGCTGCAAACCCCAGAGCCATCTGTGGTCAACAGCACCTCAGTGACAAAGATGCAGCTGCAGGAAACCCTTCTTCATCTCATCCAGGTAAAGCACTGAGAGTTTTCCTCTTTTGCCTAACATCTTGGTTCCCATTTTGATGCAGGCAGCCTCGCATCTGTTTGTACGGAGGCTAAAGGAATGACTGACGAAGGCAACCAGCAACAGAACAAGGGGACACAGTCTCAAGTTGTACTAGGGGAGGTCTAGGCTGGATGTTAGGAGGAAGGTGTTGGCAGAGAGAGTGCTTGGCATTGGAATGGGCTGCCCAGGGAGGTGGTGGAGTCACCATCCCTGGAGGTGATCAAGACAAGCCTGGATGAGGCACTCAGTGCCACGGTCTAGTTGACTGGACTGGGCTAGGTGCTAGGTTGGACTGGATGATCTTGGAGGTCTCTTCCAATCTGGTTGATTCTATGATTCTATGATTCTCTAAGTGTGTGTACCTTGTTTACCACAGGACTCTGGGCAGTACCAGAGTACCTTGTTTACACAGGACTCCCTCTGTGGGGAGATTGTAGCCAGGTGGGGTTGGTCTATTCTGCCAGGCAAGCAGCCACAGAACAAGGGAACACAGCCTCAGGTTGTGCCAGGGGAGGTCTAGGCTGGATGTTAGGAGGAAGTTGTTGGCAGAGAGAGTGATTGGCATTGGAATGGGCTGCTCAGGGAGGTGGTGGAGTCACCATCCCTGGAGGTGTTCAGTACAAGCCTGGATGAGGCACTTAGTGCCATGGTCTGGTTGACTGGACAGGGCTGGGTGCTGGGTTGGACTGGATGAGCCTGGAGGTCTTTTCCAACCTGCTTTATTCTATGATTAAGAGATGTGTTTGGAAGTTGCGCTGCTTATGGCTGCATCTTAACAGAGCTCCATGGCATTGAGTGGGGATGCGACAGCCTATCCTTGGACGCTGCTGTCTGAACTGCTTCTTGATTAATGCATCCAATTTGGGGTTCAGAATGATAATAAATTTGACTGAAAAGAACAAAGATGACGAAAGGCTTCAGAAGGTCAACCTATGAGCCAGAGAGATCTGTATTATATTTATAGCTAAAGATAAATAATGGGTCGTTATCCTAGCTGCCAAATGTTTCAGAGGTGCATGTTAGCAGAAGAGGAATTCAGAGGGGAAATTAAAATTGCAGGCTGACAGTGAGCAACTTTAAAAGACAAGGTTCTATAACCTAAAAATATACTTGTTCAGGTTATTCAATATAATTCTCTAGTTCAAATGCTCTGAGGAGACCTTATTGTGGCCTTACAGTATCTGAGGGAGTCTACAGAAAGCTGGGTTGGGGATTTTTAGTGTCAGGTAGTGACAGCATTGGATCCAAGCTAGAGGAGGGGAAATTTAGACTTGACATTAGGAAGCTCTTCAGCATGAGGGTGGTGAGAGACTGGCACAGGTTGCCCAGGGAGGTGGTGGAAGCCTCATGCCTGGAACCTTTTAAGGCCCGGCTGGATGTGGCTCTGTGCAACCTGCTCTAGTGTGAGGTGTCTCTGCCCATGGCAGGGGGGATTGGAACTAAATAATCCCTGAGGTCTCCTCCAAGCCTGACAATTCTGTGGTTATATAAAATCGCTTTTGCTGCAGTTTCTCAAGTTGAAATGCGGCAAAGCATTAGCAACATTATGTATGAGATGGTTGTTTACTGCCCTGAGATGATGTGAGTGCTTAGGAAAGTTTGGGTTTGTTCTGTAACTTGCCATGGCATGACTATTTGAAGAGCAGTAGTTGAGATTAGATAATCACAACAGGAATAGACACACAGGTTTAAGGGTCCAAACTGTAGGCCAAAAACTATATGCTTGTATGGCTTTGGAACAAAAACAGAAGGCATTATTGGAGTGTCAAAGTAATTTAAACTACTATCTAAGTTATAGAGCCAGATTTGAACAAAGCAGAGGCTTTTCTCATTTTCCCCTCTATCTTTTGAGGTGGGAAAATCAAAATATCACATTGTGTTTACATGCTTTGAGGAGCTGGATAGTAGCAAACCATATATGAAGTTAAAAAGGAAACTAGGCAAGGAAAATTGGCTTTGACCCTCTGAAACTGTGCTTGTGAAGTGTATATTTGACCCTGCTGCTGCTGGTGGCATTCAGGAAACATCACCTGGAAATTATTCACTGCCAATTGATTATCTGAGGGTTTTCTTGTGGTGGTGGCATTCAGGAAACATCACCTGGAAATTATTCACTGCCAATTGATTATCTGAGGGTTTTCTGGTGGTGGTGGCATTCAGGAAACATCACCTGGAAATTATTCACTGCCAATTGATTATCTGAGGGTTTTCTGGTGGTGGTGGCATTCAGGAAACATCACCTGGAAATTATTCACTGCCAACTGATTATCTGAAGGATTTTTCCTCTTATATAACTACAACCTCAGATGCTCAGATGTATTTTTCCTTAGGTAGAATCTTGCTTTGAATTTTCCTCATATGTTTATGTGAGCTACTTTAGGACCTTCTTTCTTAATGTGGCTTGACCATTCTTGCCAATCTTGACCAATCTTCAGAAGGAAAAAGTTAAGAGCATCAGAGCAAAAGCAGCAGCAGCTTTAAGGAACATTAAGTCTAAAAGAGCTAAAGAAGATGCAAAGATTTGCCTAGGTAGGATTTAGTAGAAGATCAAAACCCCAGGATGTTTCATTGTTCCTTCAGACATGCTTGGAATTATTACTGACCTAATGGATGAAACTGCTTAAACAAATCCCTAGGGAAATGCAGGCAAAGGGAAGGAACAACAGGGTCATATCATCACCATGTGACCAACTTAAAACCACTGGGAGTCAGAAAAATCTGCTTTCTCCGTACTCATTTCTTCTCCTAGCAATAGAGTTGTGTTTGCTGCAGCAAAGTTCATGTTCACAGCTGGTTCTTGTGAGGCTGCTAGCAAAGGTTGGAAGTAACAGCTACAGGCTGGGGTCGGAGTGGCTGGAGAGCAGCCAAGCAGAAAGGGATCTGGGGGTGCTGATCCATACCCACCTGAACATGAGCCAGCAGTGTGCCCAGGTGGCCAAGAGAGCCAATGGCATCCTGGCCTGCATCAGGAATGGTGTGGTCAGCAGGAGCAGGGAGGTCATTCTGCCCCTGTACTCTGCGCTGGTTAGGCCACACCTTGAGTACTGTGTCCAGTTCTGGGCCCCCCAGTTTAGGAGGGACATTGAGATGCTTGAACGTGTCCAGAGAAGGGCAACGAGGCTGGGGAGAGGCCTCGAGCACAGCCCTACGAGGAGAGGCTGAGGGAGCTGGGATTGTTTAGCCTGGAGAAGAGGAGGCTCAGGGCAGACCTTATTGCTGTCTACAACTACCTGAGGGGTGGTTGTAGCCAGGAGGAGGTTGCTCTCTTCTCTCAGGCAGCCAGCACCAGAACAAGAGGACACAGCCTCAAGCTGCGCCAGGGGAAATTTAGGCTTGAGGTGAGGAGAAAGTTCTTCACTGAGAGAGTCATTGGCTACTGGAATGGGCTGCCCAGGGAGGTGGTGGAGTCGCCGTCCCTGGAGCTGTTCAAGGCAGGACTGGACGTGGCACTTGGTGCCATGGTCTAGCCTTGAGCTCTGTGGTAACGGCTTGGACTTGATGATCTGTGAGGTCTCTTCCAACCTTGGTGATACTGTGAGACTGTGATACTGTAGCACCTACTTTTGGTACAGGAAGTAGCTTTCCTGTTGCTCACTTCTTCAAAGAGAATAAGGTGCATGAAGTTACTCAGAATGCCTGTAGTGCTCTAACAAGTGCCTCTTTTGTTTTCCAGCACGATGACAACTTCTTGAATATTATCTATGAAGCGTATCTCTTCAGCGCGAGAAAGGCGGCGATGAAAAAGTCCATGTGAAAGATGAGCTTTGTGTTCGCTTTCTGTTGCTTCCTGAACTCCAGGGAAAAGGATTCCAATCTCTCGAGTATGTTTACTTCGAAGGAAATGAATGGTCTTAGGCATTTTCCATACACATAGATTGTGCTGGTTGGCAAGCAGATGCTGTACTGAGAGAGAAGCAGCAAGCGGAAGCAGATTGTGCCTTTAGGGAGGGAAGCGTCGCGATGCTGAAGATTTCATCACAAAATAGCTTCGATTATTTTTCTTACATTGCTCCATATTTTCCCAGCATAAAGACTTGGTTCTCGGAATTCCCTTTCCTTTCCTACTTGCATTCGGCTGGGGATTTGTGACGATTTTCTCCCCGAGCCGTCGGATGCAGCTGTCCCAGCTGTGACCACACGGTGGCGATGTTGGACTAGCTTTAGGAGCAGGACGCTCCGGCTGCAGTCTCGCAAGGGAAAAGCTGTGCGGGGAGGCTGCTCTGTCCCGGGACTTAGCTGTCTGCCAAGCAGTTGAGGTGAAATGTCACGAATTCCGCCCCCCCCAACACACATAGAGAGTTTTGTAGAGAAATGGTTTTCTATTTTAACAAGAGTATTTTTAGCTAGCAGTAGAAATGGAGCTCTGCAGGTGGAGGAACTGGGGAAGGGAGGGCTGCTTTGTTCATGTCCTTGCTATCAGCGTAGCTCTGGGGTGGCATCGGGTTCACATTTCTCTTGTTCCAAATCCAATCTGCGTTATTCTAAGCGATGTACAACTTTGTCAAGGAGAAGGCTGAGCTAGTGTAAAAGTACTGTTAATTTCCCCTTTATTTAGTCTGTTCCTGGAGCACAGTGATTCCATTGATCCCTTTCTAAAGAAAATAAAATGGCTAAGCCTTACTGTGTGCCAATTGCATTTTATTCAGCCCTAGACTATGGATTGAGAATTGTCAGGTTACTCCTGTTTGTATGACTTGAGAATGGTTTTACACTTGGCAGAAGATATGTGGGGCTTTAAATTAGGTAGAATAAATGACTGGGGAGGGGGGGAACCCACCATGTATATTTTTATTAGCAACTGCTGTTGAAGTATAAGTTTACTACAGTTTAGGAGCCCAGAGCTGTTGCTGTGGAGGCATTTCATAGAATCAGAGAATCAACCAGATTGGAAGAGACCTCCAAGATCATCCAGTCCAACCTACCAACCCAGCCTTGTCCAATCAACTAGACCATGGCACTAAGTGTCTCATCCAGGCTTTGCTTGAACACCTCCAGGGATGGCAACTCCACCACCTCCCTGGGCAGCCCATTCCAATGGCAGAAGAAATCCCAGTTTCTTTTTGACAGGGCTGCATGATAGATTTGTCTGGATGATCTTAAAGGTCTCTTCCAGTCTGGTTGATTCTATGAGCATCTTCATGGCCTCCTTTGGACTCACTCCAACAGTTCCATGTCCTTCTTGTGTTGGGGCCTCTGGAACTGCTGTGATACTCTGTTCTCTCATGAGAACAGAGTACCACAGCTATCTTGAGCAGAGTGTGGAACAACCTAGCCCCTCAGGTCCCTTCCACTTGGTGTTTTTAATTTAATGCCTACATCTTAGAAATGCAATCATCTGCAGTGACACAGGCAGTGACTGGATGATCTTGGAGGTCTCTTCCAACCTGGTTGGTTCTATGAATCTAAGGTGTAATCCACAAACAAGTATCCACTGTTCTTTGCTGTGGCTATTGATGTAGGTTCAAATGTAGCTTCATTTGTGAAGGTTCTTCAGTGTAAATTGGGATGCAGGTTTCAATTAGTATAGCTGTAATGACTCAAACAGCTGCCCCCACCCACATGCATCTGACCTTTCTCTGCTGTGAGAGCATGACTGGGGAGGGGATTTGCTCACATTCTTGGGGAAAGACTCTAAATCAACCTTAAAAAGTCAAGAGCCAATTTTTTTATACACAAGTGAGTCATGCCCCAAGAGACTCATGCCTGCAAAACTGCTAGACTTTTCCTGCTGAACTAAACTAACAGCTAACTGCTAAATAGCTCATAAAGAGCAAGTTGTATTCTAGTTCCATTTTGTTCCCAAATTGCTTACTTTTCTTGCAGACTCAGTGAAAGGAACATGTTGTGCAGATCCCAGGAGGAGCAGACTTTAAAGATAACAAGCCCTAATTCTAGTCCTCTAGCCATAATAATCCATGTATTATTATCCCATAATTTCTGAGATTTTACTGAGTTGATTGCTGTTATTTCAGCATTAGCTGATGTGGAAGAAATTTGAATCTACACAAAAGAGGCTGTGTAAACTGAGTGCAGGCGTAACTGATGTCTGTGATGCTGGATTATCTGGCAGTGCAATGCTGAGGGGAGGGGAGCACATAGTTAGGACCTCACTTGACATGTAGAACTTCTGTAACTGATGAGTAAAACCAACCCTTAACCATCTCAAGCTGTGTTTGTGTTGGATTTTTCTGGTCATGGGGGAAACATTTTTGCTTACCAAAAAGGCAAGCAGAAATGTTTGAAGCATCCTTACTGATTGCTTTTCAGAGGAATGTATCCTTTACAAAAATTAAAGGCATTATGTTTTAAATTGTCTGTTAAATCTTGATGCTTGTGACAACAGCAGCGTTGCTTGACAAGCTGAGGCTTAGCTTAAAACAGAGGCAATTCAGGGTTTATTCTCACTTCTCTCCCTCCTGGTTACATTGGTTGCAGAGGGACCTTGATGGGCTGGATGGGTGGGTAGAGGCCAATGGGATGAGATTGAACAAGGCCAAGTGCAGGGTTCTACACTTTGGCCACAACAACCCCAAGCAGCACTACAGGCTGGGGACAGTGGCTAAGAGCAGCCAGGCAGAGAAGGACCTGGGGGTACTGGTAGATGGTAGCTGAAGATGAGGCAGCAGTGTGCCCAGGTGGCCAGCAGAGCCAATGGCATCCTGGCCTGGATCAGGAGCAGTGTGGCCAGCAGGACAAGGAAGGTTCTTCTGCCCCTGTACTCAATACTGCTCAGGCCACACCTTGAGTGCTGTGTCCAGTTCTGGGCTCCTCAATTCAAGAGAGATGTTGAGGTGCTGGAAGGTGTCCAGAGAAGGGCAATGAAGCTGGTGAGGGGCCTGGAGCACNTGGCATTGGAATGGGCTGCCCAGGGAGGTGGTGGAGTCACCATCCCTGGAGGTGTTGAAGCCAAGCCTGGATGAGGCACTTAGTGCCATGGTCTGGTTGATTGGACAGGGCTGGGTGCTAGGTTGGACTGGATGATCTTGGAGGTCTCTTCCAACCTGGCTGATTCTGTGATCCTTTGATTCTCTAAGTGTGTGTACCTTGTTTACCACAGGACTCTGGGCAGGCCAGAGTCCTTAGACTTAGTGGCTCTAGGTTTTTTTGTCTTCTTTCCCATGGTTGCTTCTCCTGTGGAGCAGAAAAACATGTCTGGGCAAGCCAGGATATATATAAGCCTATTTTGGGCCTATCAGGCCTACCACAACACCTTTCCAGGCCTGTCTGGATGTGTTCCTCTGTGATCTGTGTTAGATAGGATTGTCCTGCTCTGGCAGGGGGGTTGGACTCGATGATCTCCTTAGGTCCCTTCCAACCCCTAACAGCCTGTGATTCTGTGACCCTATGAATGTGGAGTGAGAAGACAAGAACTAGAAAGATAGCAAAGTAGTGATGCATGATCTCTGTCAGTGCTCATCATGGAACTCCATAGCATTCAGTGAAGGCATCCAAATCTTCCCTCAGGCCCTCCTCACAGAAAATTCAAGTCCTTAATTTGATTCTTTTATTCATTAGCTTGCTCTTGCTCCTCTGTTTACTCCTCCTTGTAGCTGCCAAGGGGATAATTAAAACTGTACAGCAAAATAACATGGCTGCAGCTAAGTAGGCAGGATCCCCCTGCCCTTCTGGCAGCCTGTTCAGAAGGTGTTGAGCTTTGAGTTTCAGTCATAAAGGATTCAAGAGAGATATTAAAACCATAGTTTAATATTCCAGCAAACTCGGAGGAGAAGGCAAAATTAAAAGCTATTTTTCAGTAAGTGTTTGGGACTGTAATGTGGAACATGTTGTGAGATGGCAGCTTTATCCAGAGGGATTCCTGAAACATAGGAAAAGGCAAAATACTCATCCTGGAGATGAATAATTCACCTTAAAAGAAAACAAAAATGAATCTTCAGGCAACCTGCAGTAAATATTGCTGCTAACCCTAAAAATCATAGAATCAACCAGGTTGGAAGAGACCTCCAAGATAGAATAGAATAGAATCAACCAGGTTGGAAGAGACCTCCAAGATAGAATAGAATAGACCAGATTAGAAGAGACCTCCAAGATAGAATAGAATAGAATAGAATAGAATCAACCAGGTTGGAAGAGACCTCCAAGCTCATCCAGTCCAACCTAGCACCCACCCCTGTCCAGTCAACCAGACCATGGCACTAAGTGCCTCATCCAGGCTTTTCCTGAACACCCCCAGGGATGGTGACTCCACCACCTCCCTGGGCAGCCCATTCCAATGCCAATCACTCTCTCTGTGAAGAACTTCCTCCTAACATCCAGCCTATACTTCCCCTGGCACAGCTTGAGACTGTGTCCCCTTGTTCTGTTGCTGCTTGCCTGGCAGAAGAGACCAACCCCACCTGGCTACAACCACTCCAACCTAGCACCCAGCCTTATCCAATCAACTAGACCATGGCACTAAGTGCCTCATCCAGGCTTTGCTTGAACACCTCCTAAGGTGCTCATCCAGTCCTTTTTAGAACACCAACCTAAGGATTTTTAAGAGGCTCTTGCTAGTCCTTGCCTTTTCCAGTCTGCTGTGGGTATCTCTAAGGAGCTTTTGTTCTGGCCTCTAGATGTAAATGTGTGCAGTTGAGTTGGGAAAGCAGAAGCAAGCTTGGCATATGCAAACAAGAAGAAGCTGTGGCTCTGCAAGACATTGAAGAAACAGAACTGGAGCTTTAGAAACACTTTATGCTGTCTCTGCTCTGCTCCAGAGGCAGACAGCCCCAGCTGCCCTCTCCTAGCTGATCACCTCTGCTCTCACACCAATCTTTCCTCCCTTTCCCCTTATTTTTCTCCTTTTAAAAGATTCTGCTGAGACAGCTACATGGTAAAAGGTGTTGCAGCAGAATTAGTCCATGTTAAGACTCCCTCCGTGCCCAGATGAGTTCAGTGGGCAGCAGCCTAGGGCGTGCAGACATGGGAATAAGTGAGTGGGATACAGGGAGGGGAAAGTGAGGCAGGAGACTTGAGCTGCATCTGTAGACTGACTTGAAGATGCTGGAAAACTCTGATAGAATCATAGAATCAACCAGGTTGGAAGAGACCTCCAAGCTCATCCAGTCCAACCTAGCACCCACCCTATGTAATAAACTAGACCAGGGGTCCTCAATCTGGCCGGCCAGTACGGAACCTCCTGCTCCCTCCCTCCGCCGAGGCTTGGGGGGGAAACCAAGCAGCCACTTCTGCCGCTGAATCCGCTCGCCGGCCGCCCAAGCACCCGCCGGGCCTGGGCGGGAACCGAACTGAAGTCCGGGCCCCGCCACTAATGGGCTGGAACTGAACTATAGTCCGGCCCCCGACAGTGTCTGAGGGACAGTGACCGGCCCCCTGCTTGAAAAGCCTGAGGACTCCTGAACCAGACCACGGCACTAAGTGCCTCATCCAGGCTTTCCTTGAACACCTCCAGGGACGGCGACTCCACCACCTCCCTGGGCAGCCCATTCCAACGCCAATCACTCTGTCTGGGAAGAACTTCCTCCTAACATCCAGCCCAGACCTCCCCCGGCACAAGGCGCCTCTTCGCTACGTGCAGACGGTGCTGGAGCCCTGCATACCCCCAGGGCCTCTCCCTCCGCGGAGCGAATGGGAGAGGAAAGGCGCGAAAAGCTGTTTCCCCGCCCCCTTGCCCTGCAGGCTTGACGGGGGGGGGGGGGGGGGGGGGGGGCAAAGGGTCCTTCCGGCGCGAGGGCTGCCCGAGCGGTGCCCGCGCTGCAGTCGCGCTGTGATTGGCTGCGCTCTTCGCGCCCAGGCAGTGGTCACTCGACCCTTGGGCTAGGGAGGGTGTAACTGTGGGGGCGCTTCCCGCCTTGGGGTGCCTGCCTCACAGCTCTGCCCTGCCTGCAGAGAGTCCCCTGGCGCTGGGAAGGACAAGCTCCTGAGGGACAGGACTGTCTCTGCTTTGGAAGGCCTCCCACCTTAAGCACTCTTTTGTGGGACCTTAATAGGCCTAAGGACCCTCCGGTGTCTTGAACGAGAGAGAGCTAAGAAGCCTCTGGAGCGCCCTTCCTCGCAGCCAGCCTGGCGCACCTGTGAGTAGCCGAACTTTTCTGCTCAGCCTGATTAGCCGTGGGGGGAAGCTGTGTTTATAGGTTAGCCTCTTCCATTTCCTGACTTCTGAAATAGCCAGATTTATCTATAATATTCTTTGTAAGATATTCTTTATGAAACTGAATCTGCTAATGTGATGGTTTGGGTGTTACCCGCCCCCCACTTTGGAAAATCACCCAGACTAGACGCAGCCGCGCTGGCAATTGAATGAAGCTTTTTATTTACAGCTCAGCACAAGATACAAGCAGAGAGTTACAATCTATACAGCTTTATACTGAAATAGACAAGTTAAAAGGTAATACAGAAACACAACAGCCCTCACAGAAACCGGAGTCCCCAGGAGGGGCTCACAACCACCCTTCCACCTTCCACTCCTCTACCTTACCCTAGATCTTACCTTCTGTTTAAGGTAGTATGGAGAGTCGGCCAGGGGGGTTAGGAAGCAGGTGGATTAGTCACACAGATGGCAGGTTAGGTTAGAGAGAGAAGTGCAGCCCACAAAGCCCAGTGAGCAACTCTATTATCTATATTTGTGTTCTTATATATTTACGTTCTCATTCTTATGTCAGGCCACACCTTGACTACTATGTCCAGTTCTGGGCTCCTCAATTCAGGAGAGATGTTGAGGTGCTGGAACGTGTCCAGAGAAGGGCGATGAAGCTGGTGAGGGGCCTGGAGCACAGCCCAGTGAGGAGAGGCTGAGGGAGCTGGGGGTGTGCAGCCTGCAGAAGAGGAGGTTCAGGGCAGACCTCATTGCTGTCTACAACTCCCTGAAGGGAGGCTGTAGCCAGGTGGGGTTGGGCTCTTCTGTCAGACAAGCAGCAACAGAACAAGGGGACACAGTCCCAAGTTGTGCCAGGGGAAGTATGGGCTGGATGTTAGGAGGAAGCTCTTCCTAGAGAGAGTGATTTGCCATTGGAATGGGCTGCCCAGGGAGGTGGTGGAGTCACTGTCCCTGGGGGTGTTCAAGAAAAGAATGAATGAGGCACTTAGTGCCATGGTCTAGATGACTGGATAGGGCTGGGTGCTAGGTTGGACTGGATGATCTTGGAGGTCTCTTCCAACCTGGTTGATTCTATGATTCCATGTTCTTATTCTTATCTCAGCAAGCCTATAAGTAGACATCACTATTATTTCCTTTTCACAGCCTGTAATCTAGTTCTTCTCACCATAACATTCTAGCTAGCTTCAAACTAGCACACTATGATTCTTTTCTCCCCTCCTCTGCAGCATACAGAGTGTGCCCCATGCCTGTCAGTGGACAGGCAAACGGACAAAGGCTTCAGGAACGAATGGAGCACAGACAGTATTTGCATATGCAGCTCCTGTGCTGATCAAGAAATCAATGTCTGCTGCTCTGAGGTGTGCTCACTGCAGCTGTGGCAGGTGCCACACTAGAGAGGCCAGGCACTGCATGTTTCCAGTTATCCTTCCTGTCCCATTAACTTCTGCCCTTCCCTCGACTCTTGGCTCACCCTCTGTGATGTGATTTGTGAGGTGCTGCTGAAAAGCTGCTGTTGCACTTCCTCCTTAGAAATGATTTTCTTCTGCCAGACGGCTGCAGCAGCTCAGTAGGAGTCTTAAAGGTTTTTTTGATGGCATGTGGAGAGGTGAGGGAGTGCTGCTGGCAATTCACAACAGAGTAGAGCTAACAGAAAGTCTGTTCTCAGAGGGAGAGGGAAAGGAAAAAACTCTCTTGTTTTCTTAGTCCCATGTTAGCTACTGCCTCACAAACACGAGTTTGCCAGAGCAGGTTGGGCTAATGAGCCTCTGTAGTCCCTTTCTGCGCCTGTCCTTCATCACCCAAGTCTTGATGCCCCAGAGAAAGCCTAGAGCCCAGCTGTCATGGTTTATAAAGAGAGCTGACAGAAATAAGCTCTTGAATTGGAGAAACATCACAGAATTGTATTTGGAGAGATACAGAAAAGAAATTACAGAAGCAGATACAGCACTCATGGTGAACCCCCTTGAATTTTCCCCCAGCCCAAAATTAAATCCATAATCCCCAGTGTTCCAGTCCTCTCCCCCCAGTGCCTCTGCCCATCCATAGGCCTAAACACAAGCCTCTGGAGGCCCCAAAGCAGGCCTGCTGCTTGCATGTTTGTCCAATAAAGTGTCTCCTGCTCGACACAGGGCAGGAGGGGGAGGAAAGGAGAATGAGTAGTAATAAACTCCACCAGTACAGGCTGGGAGGTGATCTGCTGGAAAGCAGCCCTGTGGAGAGGGACCTGGGGGGCCTGGTAGATAACACCCATGGCACAGCAATGTGCCCCTGTGGCCAAGAAGGCCAATGGCATCCTGGAGTGTATTAGGAGGAGTGTGTCCAGCAGATAAAGGGAGGTTCTCCTTCCCCTCTACTCTGCCCTGCTGAGACCTCATCTTGAATACTGTGCTCAGTTTTAGGCACCCTAGTTTAAGAGGAACAGGGATCTGCTGGAGAGGGTCCAGCAGAGGGCTATGAGGATGATTAGGGGACTGGAGGGCACTGCCTGATGAGGAGAGGCTGAGAGACTTGGGACTTTCTAGTCTGGAAAAGAGAAGACTTGGAGGGGATTTGATAAATGTTTATAAATACCTGAGGGCTGCCAGGAGTGGGGGGACAGGCTCTGCTCCCTGCTCCCTGGGATAGGACAAGGAGCAATGGATGTAAGTTGCAGCAAAAGAGGTTCCACCTCAACACAATGGGGAACTTCTTTCCTGTAAGGGTCTCAGAGCACTGGCAGAGGCTCCCCAGAGAGGTTGTGGAGTCTCCTTCTCTGGAGCCTTTCAAGGCCTGTCTGGATGTGTTCCTTTGTGATCTGTGTTAGATAGGATTGTCCTGCTCTGGCAGGGGGGTTGGACTCGATGGTCTCCTTGGGTCCCTTCCAACCCCTGATCCTGTGAACGAGCTGGCCTTGCTGTGAATTTATAACGAGATAGCAGAATTATGGGATTGAATAACAGTCTTCTAGTCCCCAGGAGATTTTTTTAACCCCATAGTTCTCAACCTGGGACACCAGCCTCCAGCACTGCCTAGCAATGGGGAAAAGAACAGCAGATGATAAAGTATCTTTCTGTCTCCTCAGTGCATCGACCTTTCACCTGGCCTGCACAGAGGCCCTGTGCACAGGCTGCTCTCCAGCACATAATCTGCACTTCTCTGGCTTCTTGGCCCTGAACTCTGCCAACTCTTTACTTTCTCTTGCTAACAGCAGCTTTCTGCTTGGCTAAGGTGCAGCACTGCACCAAACCCAGCTGACTGGTGTCCTTTCTACCAAAAAGGGCTCCATGGCAGTTCTAATCTATCAGCTTTCTACCCCTTCTGAGCAAGCAGTTCTTACTAAGGGGTTCTGGTTACATCGATCTTCTTTACTTCCATCTTACTGCACATTAAATGTGTCAGATTGGTTATCTTGTCTTTTAGCCCACGTGTGACAGACACTGTGCAGTACTCAGAAGCCTGCTGGCCTCCCCCCAGCACTGAGCTCCTTTCTTTCCTCAGCACCCTCAACAGATGTTTGTGATGGTGAGATGTGAAAGAACAACAGCCTGCCTTTTGCTGCTGAAGAGAATCCTTGGAGGGAAGGCTTTGGAAGGAAATAAACTTTGCAGACTCTGTTTCTGCCTGGGTATATAAGGAGAAAGCAGCTGGTGGTAGATGTGAGTGTAGGTAGACATCACAGAATCAACCAGGTTGGAAGAGACCTCCAGGATCATCCAGTCCAACCTAGCACCCAGCCCTATCCAGTCAACTAGACCATGGCACTAAGTGCCTCATCCAGGCTTTGCTTGAACACCTCCAGGGATGGCAACTCCACCACCTCCCTGGGCAGCCCATTCCAATGCCAATCACTCTCTCTGCCAACAACTTCCTCCTAACATCCAGCCTAGACCTCCCCCGCCACAACTTGAGACTGTGTCCCCTTGTTCTGTTGCTGCTTGTCTGGCAGAAGAGCCCAACCCCACCTGGCTACAGCCTCCCTTCAGGTAGTTGTAGACAGCAATGAGGTCTGCTCTGAGCCTCCTCTTCTGCAGGCTGCACACCCCCAGCTCCCTCAGCCTCTCCTCACAGGGTTTGTGTTCCAGGCCCCTCACCAGCTTCGTTGCCCTTCTCTGGACACCTTCCAGTACCTCAACATTTCTCTTGAATTAAGGAGCCCAGAACTGGACACAATACTCAAGGTGTGGCCTGAGCAGTGCTGAGTACAGGGGCAGGATAACCTCCCTTGTCCTGCTGGCCACACTGTTCCTGATCCAGGCCAGGATGCCATTGGCTCTGCTGGCCACCTGGGCACACTGCTCAGCACAGAAGAGCTCTGGAAAACAGAAGACAAGTAGAAGCTTATGGCATTTTGGAGATGGGACAAAACTGACCAGTGACTGAGGACTGTGGCAGCAGCACAGTTTGTCCATGCCCCAAAGACTTGCAGAAGTCCTGGGCACTGTTTGTATCTCCAGAGTGTGTTGGGGAGTGCTGGGTCTCTCTCCTTGCACACCACCCCAGCAGCCACAGAAAGGCACAGCCAGTCTCAGGAATTCACCTCCTAAAGGAGCTTGAGATTCAAAGGTGCTGCTGCAAGTCAAGTAAGGGGAATTTGCTGGGGTAAGAGAGCAGGTGGAGTGTCCTGGCAGGTGTGGCTGGCTCTGTGCCTTGCCCACGGAGAGTGGAAGGCCGTAAGGGTGCACACCAGCTTATGCTCTGAAACCCAGACATGGTGTTTGATCCTGCCTTTCCTCCAGCACTGCCATCCATACAGCCAGTTGACTCTCAGACGCTGATAGACCCTCATATACCTGGAAGGGGAAATGAGTATGACCTGCCTGATATAATAATGTAGGCTATGGGCACCACTAATGCTGAAGGGGCAGGTCCTTGTGCAGCACAGTGCGCTGCAGCTGCTGGGTCACAGCCATTCTCAGCTGGGCAGCTCCTGGCCTGGCCTACTGAGGAAATGCTACCTACACCTGCCCAGGGCTCACCTGAGGTGTGGTGAGACCCCTGTGCTGACAGAGGAGCCCTCCCTCTCCCTCTCAGCTAGGTACAGGTGTCATGTACCCTGGGAAAGCCACCACAGGGACTTGCCCCTTCAAAGCAGCATTTGCCAGAGCTCCTGGGCCAGCCTTGCTGACTCTATCCACCATAGTCTCTCAGATGTAGTCTTCACTTCTTTGGAGTGTTTTGTAGATGAACAAAGGCACTGCAGTCTAGTGTCTGTTGTGAGTGGGTCAGGGCAGAAGTGCTCCACCAGAGTTAGCAGCATGCAAGCTGCAGCACCCCTCTCACTGTTGCTGCATAGTTGAGTGGCTGCTGGAGTGTGAGACTGTGCATTTGACCACGAGGGCCAAGTAATGGGGATTCATAGGCCTGGCAAATAGAGCACATCTAAGTTCAAACTGCAGCTGGAAAAGGGAGTTGCTCCAAACTGAGAACACCAATGAACTTGAGCATCACTTGCATGAATTAAGCTAAGGTCAGAGCTGCGGCAGGCAACCATTGCTAATATGATTTCAGTGCTGCTCTGCCTGCTTTATGGCACATCAGATTTCCTGTGAAGGAGTCCCTTAGGGCACAACTGTTTGGCTTCTGTTTGAAACTTCAGGAGCCTCTGGCTCAGAAAGACGTTAACTTCAGCCTCCACGCTGCACTGCTGAGCAGAAGGCAGGCAGCTGGGGTGCAGATGATGTTAGACAGCAATCACAGCTTGCAATTCCAGTTTTCTTTTTTGTAGTATATGCAGGCAGCATTCATTTTCCTGTGGCTCTGGTAACCCTAAATTCCACTTTCTGTAATAGACAATGAGTGCAGTTCTTAGTTTCATGGCAAGCCTGCTGCAGATTGCTCCATCCCTGAACCAAGCAAATTGTTTGCTGAGCTGTCCCTGTCTCTCTCTTGACTATCTCATGTGCTGCCAAGACACTGACAACAGCAGGAGGAAGCAGAGTGAGTGAGGCTGCTAGAAACTGATTTTTTCAGACACATGCTCTGCACACTCTTACACCTTCCAGCAGGAAGGGAGATGATTTGCTCTCATAACATATGTGCTAGATCAGGCTATATCCTTGTGAGCCACTCTCTCCTGGGGGATTTGACGTTCTCCTCGTCCAGCATCCATGCTGGGAGGAGATGGCTGAAACCTGGAGAGACCATACCCACGACATGGGGCTACCCATTCTTTCATCCTATGGTGATGAGGCTTGAAAAACCTCAACAAAACCTGCCGGCAAGAAACACACAGCTTTGTTTCCTCAGCTAATTTGTGCTCCTCGAAGGAAATCAAAGGCGGCATCTAATGATCCCCCTGGGCACAACATGATTTGTGTCTTCCTCCTTTTGGGGCAGGCTTGCAGCATGGAAAGCCCTGGGGTGGAGGGGAAATGTCTCTGAAAGCTGCTGGCAGGGTGAGGTGCTGTCAAATGTTGAAGAGAGGAAGAGTGAGCATGTGTTATGAGAGTTGGCAGGTGACGCAGCTAATTACTGGCTCGGAGGCAATTTAGGGTGATGGGAAGTGACTTGAATTGTAACCAGAGGTTAAAAGAGTTTAACAGGAGACAGTGCTGGCACTGCTGTGCTTGGGTGGGCTCCCCATCAGCCTGCTGAGCTGCCCTAGGCTGAGGAAAGACCTTTCACACCCTCTACAAATGAAGTCCCGAGAAGGGCCACGCGGATGCTCAGAGGGCTGCAACACCTCTCCTTCGAGGACAGACTGAAAGAGTTGGAGCTGTTCGGTTTGGAGGAGAGGAGGCTCCCAGGTGGCCTTCTTGTGGCCTTGCAGGATCTGAAGGGGGCCTACAAAAAAGTTGAGGAGGGACTTTTTAGGCTATCAGGGAGTGACAGGACTGGAGGGAATGCAGCAAAGCTGGAAGTGGGGAGGTTCAGACTGGATGTGAGGAGAAAGTTGTTCAGCATGAGAGTGGTGAGTGCCTGGAATGGGTTGCCCAGGGAGGTGGTTGAGGCCCCATGCCTGGAGGTGTTTAAGACCAGGCTGGATGAGGGTCTGGCCAGGCTGATCTAGGGTAGGGTGTCCCTGCCTATGGCAGGGGGGTTGGAACTGGCTGATCCTTGTGGTCTCTTCTAAGCCCTACATTGGGGCAACTCCTGACATCAGTACAGGCTGCAGCATGATGAAATTGAGAGCAGCCCTGCAGAAAAGGCTTTGGAGGTGCTGGTGAATGAGAAGCTGAACATGAGCCAGCAATGCACACTTGCAACGCAGAAGGTAAATCACATCATAGAATCATAGAATGGTTTAGGTTGGAAGGGACTTCAAGGATCATCCAGCTCCAACCCCCTGCCATAGGCAGGGACACTTCCCACTAGAGCAGGCTGCTCAAGGCCTCATCCAACCTGGCTTTAAACACCTCCAGGGAGGAAGCATCCACAACCTCCCTGGGCAACCCGTTCCAGTGTATCACCACTCTCACTGTAAAGAACTTCCTCCTAACATCCA